>APFE030528573.1:0-11356 GCA_000404065.3 Pinus taeda
TCAATCATCAAGAATCAACCGATCTCCTTTTCACCAATTAGATCTGAATCAAGTAGATACTTCTCTGACAGCTGTACCCAAAACACAGTACCAGAAACCACACACCAAAATATGAACCCAAAACACAGCAGCAATAAACAGAAGCAGCTAGATCACAACTCAAAATATATACGCTATTTCAATAACCTGCAACACGCGTGCATACGCTTCTGTGTTTGGAACAACCTGCGTATACGATGTTTTCATTCACTGAACCAGCGTGTATACGCGCCTTCGCTTTACTGAACCTGCGTACAAATCTATAAAGGATAATTCGCTCTTTCAGATTTTCAAACACTAATTAACCCAGATTATCAGTGTTATAGATCAAGCAAGCGCCACATATAACAAACCAAAATCATATAAAGATACTACCATTCAAGCTTAAAGATTATGGCCCATCAATAGAACTTATCCTTCTCTTTGCACTAAGGTTCCTCCTTCATTCAGATCCAGATCTGTACCATAACCCAATTACCAGTATTCCAGATCTAACACTTTATCAGATATTCAATAATAATTCAGATTCACCTTTGCCACATGATTTCCTTCCTCTTTTATAGTCTTGCCATTCAAAATACCACGATTCAAAACCATAACAATTCAATACCATGAACCCAAAACCTGGGATCAACACTTATGACGAGATACCCTGGTCCAGAACCATAGGTTCAAATACCAAGGACTAAATACCACGGATCAAAGATAAGTTCTCCCACATATACGCGATTTTCCTTGCATGAAAGTGCGTGTATATGCATACGTGCCTTGGGAACGTCCAACCCGCTTGTATACGCAGCTTCCTCAAAGTGAACCTGCGAATATGTCTTTTTCTTCTTTCTGAGTGCCTGAACTGTGATCTGTCACCAAGGTGAGTTGCCATCAAGGACAACACCAGTGCCATAGCATCAAACCTGCCAAATCTGTGCCATAATGCCAACAATATGTAAATAGTTGTAGTGAATGAACATATTTATGCTACTGCATGCATCATGAAGGTTGGGATGGAATGTCAATTTAACATACACACACTCCTAAAAGAAGAAAAATAGTTAAGTTGTCTCTCAATTTTGAGACTAAATAAAGAAACCATAGGTTAAAGCATACGTATTTAACAAGAACCCTCTAGAGTTTGTGTCTTTATATATGTCACGTCATTAAATATTACTTTTACCCTAATTACAAAAGTGGTGTTAATAATAGCATCCTTCTTTTAGAAAGTTAAAATAAAAAATATTTACAACCATAGCTTCAATAATCTCTTAATGTGGCAAATAAAAATCTTAAAATAAATTCTCAAATCAAAAAGTAGCACTAATAAAATCAATCATTTTTTTTGAAGTTAAAGGCCTAAGAACCAATAACAATGCAAACAATATTTTAAATTCAACCCTAAAATCTAAAATTTTTGGTTCGAGTAACAATCCATTTTTTTAGTTAACCTTTATTATTCGATATGTTTATATTTTTTCAAACCAAAAATTTTAGAATTATTTTCCTTCTCTAAAATTTTTTATGACTATGTTATAATGTGGTTTTAATTTTTCTTTCCATAAGTATTATTCAAAACTTATTCAAAATTCTCTTTTGAAGAGGAACGGTCACACTTTTTTTTGAACTGTGATACATAAGCTTATTTTTAATTAAGTTTTTATTATTGAAATTTTCATGTATGTATATTATGTTGTATTGATTTATTTTTAAATATTTTTTTGTTTAGAGACGTATTTTACAATTTCTTATAAAAGATATCAATAAAAAAATTTATGCTCAATTATAAATTGGCATGAATTGGCATGTATCTGTTTCAAAATATTTTTATAATGTTTATTTATATCAATTTTTTGAGGCATGTATCTGTTTCAAAATATTTTTATAATGTTTATTTATATCTATCTTTTGAGTATGTACAAAATTTTAATGAAATGATTATAAAGATAAATATAAAAACAAATCACTTTTATTTCATGTTTTCTCTAACCTTTTTTGCAATAGGTGAAAGACAATAGTTGTATGATGCTCCAATCGTACATTTGTTTCTTCTTACAATCATTTGATCCTAACTAGTTTTCCATCCCCTTGTAACCAAAGGAGAGGGATATGAGGCATTATTTTTTAGGGCTTCAACAAAAGACAAGGATTTGACAAACTCCTAGTGAGCCTGCACTTAGCGTGCCACTTTTTATTCCTTTCCATTAATTGATTATCACTCGGATTCCTCTACTTCTTCTCCGAGTGAGCCTAAACTTATGGTGCCACTTTTTATTCCTTTTTATTACTTGATTCTCGCTTATATTCCTCTACTTCCTCTTCTTTTGCATCTAAGACCTTTACACATTATTTATCTCCCTCTTTTAATACTACTTTTCTTCTTGGGCATTGGCCACTAAATCCTTAGGGGATGACTTTGGACCATTTCCAGGTTAACATAATCCTACTTATTCCTCTTTAACCTCTTTTTTGTATTTTGTGGATTTGTTGATTCCTTGAAGTTCCAAAGAGCTTCAAACTTGCTGCACTACTTGATGAAGGTGGACCCTCTTGTGATGACAATAGTCGAGATGGTCCCTTTTGATGAAAATTCCTCCACTTGTTTGGATTTGTCTTGAATATACGTTCCTTACTTGACTACAACTTTGAAAAAGATTGCTCTTCTAGGTTTTTTAAAGAGTTTTTTATCGTTAGGGGAACTTTGAGCTCTAAAATGAACCTTCTATGGAAAATAATAATTAAAATAATAAAATAAGACACATGAATTTTTAAAGAAAAATAAATGAAATGACCTTTTTCTTTGTATTTTCGGCTTGTCTCCTTGTAGGTTCACTCAAAATTAAATAGTAGACACCCATTGGAAGTGGAATTAAATTCCACATCCAATGAGTACCCACTCTGCATACTTCAGAGTAGATCCACATTGAAAAAATTTGAAAATACATGAAAACAGTGTCTCTAATTGGGTACTCGTTGGATGTGGAATTTAATTATGCAACCAACATGTTTTAGCTCTTAAAATGTGAGTGAACGACAAGTAGAATAGCCAAAATATTAAGTTTATTCTTTTCCCTCCAAAATATTTTCCCTTGGGAATGACATCACCATTTTGAATCCTATTGGTTCTTTTAAAGTTAATTTTGTTAGTACATTTTTGTTTTGAGGGTCATTTTTAACCTCTAAATTCCCCTAATGGAGCATGAAAAACCATGTGCTTGAATGTGATCGAGGTATAATCTACCACTTGATGTTGACTCAGTCCATTTAAGTTTATTTGTAAAGCTTCTAACAACCAATTATCTAAATCCCATTCCATTCATATTCTTGTACAAGAATATAGATTCCCTTTGAGTTTTTCTCTCTATATATAGTGACTATGTTTTTTTACGAAATTCTTTTATGGAACCATCATTATAGTAATTCAGTGGAAGGTGAGCTTATTTGATTTGCACTGCAACTATTGTAATCTCTTATTCAAGGTTAAAGTTGAGGGTCCACTAAGAGAGATATATTCCCCTAAAAATATGAAGTATGGACCAAACATGAAAATAACATCTCTTTTTTGCTTGCTTTAAAGACAAAACATGTAATAACCATGACCAAAATAAATGTGTTTCTCTATCCTTTTAACTTCAATGGCTAATTAATCAATTATACAATTAATCAATGAAATAATTTTTTCACTTATTATTTAGTCATATTTTTCAATCCTAGACTAAATTAGTCATTTAAGTTAGTCGCTTTTAGTTTAATAACTTATTAGCTAGTTGTATATTTTATCTCTAGACTAAATTAGTCGTTTAAGTTAGTCATTTTTAGTTTGGTCACTTAAAATGTCTCAAATTTAGTAGTAATTCACTTGAAATAATTGTGATGACTAACGTCTTTAGTCACGTAGTCATTAATTTCATCACTTTCTACTAGTGAATGGAGCATGAAAAAGCATGTACTTGAATGTGATCTAGGTATAATCTGCCACTTGATGTTGTGTTAGGCCCGTATAATACTAGTGATTCCCCCATTACTATTTTCATTGTATCCCTTATTGTTATTATTGTACCCCTCTTGTTCCCATATTGTTATTAGTATGCCCTATAGGAACCCACTATTGTTATTTTTGTGCCCTTATGTTATTACTGTTATGTCGACTTGATTATATTATGACCCCGTATACTCCTATATATAGAAGGGAGGTTTATTCATTTGTACCATAGAAGAATTTTTCATTTGTGTAATGTAAAGGAGGTTTCCCCCTCGAAGAGGCTGAATTCTAAAGCATTGATCTATCTTTTCTATCCTTTTGTGAGTTGGTTCCTAACATGTTGACTCCACCCATTTAGGTTTATTTGCAAAGCTTCTAAGAACCCATTATCCAAATCCCATTCCATGCATATTCTTGTACAACAATATAGATTCCCTTTAAGTTTTTCTCTATCTATACAATGACTATGTTTTTTTTCCAAATTCTTTTATGGAGCCATCATTATAGTAACTCAGTGGAAGGTGAGCCAATTTGATTCACATTTCAAGTATTGTAATCTCCTATTCGAGGTTAAAGTCGAGGGTCCACTGAGAGAGATATATTACCCTAGAAATGTGAAGTATGGACGAAACATGAAAATCACATCTCTTTTTTCCTTGTTTTAAAGACAAAAAATGTAATAACCATGACCAAAAGCAATGGGTTTCTCTATCCTTTTAACTTCAATGGCTAGTTCTTTGTCGTCCATGGTTCCACAACTTTTGGATTGGGTCAAAGACTTGTAAATTTTTCAACCAAATCCCTATTAAAGAGGACAATGTCTTTCTTTTTTGGCTTTAGAGATGGAAGATCTAGGTGATGGATATCTTCTAGACTTTTGATAAAATGTTGCAATTAATGGTCTCTTTGTTTTCGTGGATTTAGGGACTAAACAAGGGAATTCATGCATGTATATATGCCATGGTTAGATGCTTATCTCATGAATAATATGATGAGAAAATTTCTTAGTATATCAATGCCAAAGGAAATTCCATGGGATTCAAATGTTTAACTTCACAGATTGTTAACTTTTCTTCTATAGCTAGAGAATGAAGTTCTTCTATAGTAGAACAATTACAAAAGAAATTCAATCGGATCTAACTTGCATACTTGGATTGCACCAACTCAATTGTAGTGACTATAACTCCTTCACACGAGGAATAATTATGGAATTAGGAGAGTTGGATAATGTAAACCCTATCCACTATAAGCTCTCAACGTCATTGAACATTTCATAAGTTTATGTGTCATAAGAGAAACCTATTTTCCTCTTTCATGGACCAAATTGAAAAAAAAATAAATTAACATTAATTTTAGTTAGAATATTTGGATGAAGGAAAATCAATCGCTAATCACAATTATGGGTAATAATGTCGAAGGAATCAACTTGATTTGAACTTGTGACTTATGTCCTCCTAGTTAGGAACATGACTTCAAAATATGATTTAGTTGATTGGCTTTTTTATTGCTGTTGTTATAAATTCAAGAATAGAACATTATGGGATCTCCCCCTTCTTCCAGCTTCCCAAAATATTGAGGTCGACAACAACTCAATTACTAGAAAATAACTTTGGTTTATTAAACCTTGAGATTTTTTTTCAAGAATTTTGTTTTATTTGGAATATTATATATATATATATATATATATATATATATAATATATATATATAGTAAATAACTCGGGATTTAGCTCAATCACTCAAACCATCTGCATAAAATATGTTTATATGGGGAGGCCATGGTTTCAAATATGTTTAAATTCCTTATAGTTAGCAACCACTTTTGTGATTGGAGTTAAGCTAGCTTCCATCCAAATAATATGGTGACGAGGTGGAGATCCCTTGAGGTTTCTCTTGGAAAAAATTCCCTAAGGGTTAGTTTAATCAATTGAAGTATTCACCTAATACATGTTAATAATTGGCAGGTCATATGTTCAAATTTGATTAAGTCCCTCTACAGGATCAACCACTATTATGGTTGGTAGTTGACTTATTTTCCATCTATATACTCAAGAAGAGGTTGGAATCCCTTGAGGTTTCTTGGAAAAGAATTCATAAGGTTGATCTCAATTAGCTAAGCTATTCACCTAATTCATGTTAGTGATTGTGAGGCCATAGTTTCAAATCTGATAGATTCCCTTTAACTTACCAACCACTATTATAGTTAACAATTTATATGCTAGCGGTCTTGATTTTGTGAAAATTTGTAAGGTGGGGTGGTGCATCTCACAATATTTTCCTTTGAATATAACAGCATTAGCAACAATAAAACAACTAATTAATTGAATCATTTTCCTGAGGGATTCTATTGATGGGGAGAACATAGGTCATATTTAAAAATGAAGTCAAGTCTCTGAGGCCTGCTAGCCATTATTGTTATTAATGTTTGAGTGTGTGCATGTTTGCACATACAAACACATTACAATATAAACTAGTGGTTTTGGTCAATCTATTTGGTTGGATTACTTGAAGACAAAGTTCACCATGAGGTCTTTGGTTATAGTCTAGTTGAGGTTCAAATTTCGCTAAGTCTCATTGGGTTACTAATCCATATTTTCGATGGTGCTTGAGCAAAGTTGACCATTTCCATGGTGAATTTGCATGAAAGATAAGGCATTGATGGATTAGAACCCACCATACCTATTGATGAGAAAACCATCAGTGGATTGGTTTGTAATTATTAATGATAAATATAATCCACGAAGACATGCAAATTATGAATGGTTCCTCTTAATGTCTATATTTATTTTGGTCATCTAACCATTTATAATGTTGTTATTTCTCCAACTATCCCTATGACTAATATTTTCATTATGTTTCAATTAATCCCTTAGGATATGGAATTTTGAATTTTTAGATATATCCCTTAAAATATTATAAAACATATGTATGAAAGTCTAGTTATTAAAGAAATAAAAAAGATATATATTTTTTTTAATATGGTTTTTTAATTATTATTTTTCTTAAAATTGTTTTCTCTTTTAATTGTTATTATAAATCATGTGTGTGTGTCTCTATATAACAATTAAAAGAGAAAACAATTTTAAGAAAAATAATAATTACCAAACCATATAAAAAAAAGTATCTTTTTTTATTTCTTTAAGAACTAGACTTTCATACATATCTTTTATTTCACTAATATATCCATATGTGAATTGTAATTTCTTAACAAGTTAATACCCATCAAAAATATTAACAAGCACATATTGATATCTTCTATCTCAATTCAATATACTAAATTGAAACTGTCATATCAAAATATCAATAAAGAGTTCTTTAAACTTTATTTTCTATAGCATTTACTAAGGTGTTGTTTTCTAGGAATATATTTTGTTGATTTAAGATAAGCTTGCTAATTTGAAAGATGGAATAATATCTTGTTAATTTACAAAATAATTAGAAACTATCCTAGTCGCAAATGTGGATGAGAACAATATTATTGAAAAGATTTGAAAGATGGAATAATATCTATGTAAATTTTCAAAATAACTGTAAATTATCCTGGTCACAAATGTGGATGAGAACAATATTATTTAAAGGGGTGTTTCTAATTTGGTTGGTGTGGTGGTGAAAATGTTATTATTATCTTGATACATTTAACTCAAAAGCATGTTACATTAAACATATATTCTAGAAATGATGAATGGAAATATATTCCATTAACTAAAAAGTTAATGGATAAAAAATGTGAAAGCCATAACGTGGCTAGTCCATACCATGTTTTAGAAACATTATGGAGAGAGATTTGCAATGGCTCCAACCCTTCGCTCATTAACAAGTCATCATGCAACCCACTCATTACGCGAGTCATCATGCAACCCACCACACCCTTGAACGCCACCATGCTCTCTTGGCTTTTCAACTAGGTCACACAACAACCACGTTACTCTCATAACTCCACCTATTAAGAATGCCAAACAATTCAGGGCCATAGATAAGATTCCAAAAAAAATTGAAGCTTCATATAATAGCCATATCCTCTTATGCATTAATAACTATTATCTCTGCACACATACAGTCTAAGAGATCCAAAGATGCAAATAAGAGGTTGATGGAATTGAAGGCTCTAGGTCACAAATTGAATACAGATGTTTGTAATTATCTATTGTGGAGTCTTTCCTGAGATGGGCAATGTATTATGAAATGAGGTCTGGTAGAATTCCAGTGAACGTTGTTATATTTGGGATTTTTATTGGGATTTTTTTGTAGGTCAGGGGACCTAAGAATTGCTTTGGATAGGGTAAATGAAATTAAGCAAAATACATCTTTTCCAGGCTCAATTATAGCAACATTGGTGATCAATGGGCTCTGCTGGGGCACTAGAATTGAACAAGATTTCTCCATGTTGGAGGAACTAAGGGAAAGAAGCTACAAACCTGATTTCATTACCTATTACATTGTGACTGAAGGTCTGACTGAAGCTCTTTGCATGGCAGATAGATTGGATGAATTCACCAGATTTTGAAACATAATAGGGAACATACTATTGCGCCTCAATTCTGAGTATAGGGATTACATATTTGCACTCATTGCAGCCCAGAAAATTAAGGAGGCGATTAATTTGGCACAATTAATCAGAAATTATGGTTTTCCTCTCAAGAAAGATGTTTCTAATATAACATTCTCCATACCTTCTAGGAAAAAAATTATTTCCTGTGTTCTATCTCAGGGATATTTTAGTTTCAGAGATAGTTCTATCTAGTTGAAGATTATAACTGTTGTTCAGTTAATTTCGAACTGAAGTTTATTCTTGTGCATTTACTGCTTATTACACTATTGTACTACATTTTTACCTCATTTATTTCTATTTGGTTGTACTGAACTGCTATTGCAAACCATAAACTATAGTTTTAAAGTAAGTTCCCTCTACTCGGGAGGGCTAATTAAGTCTTATTATAATATTTCAACCCTAGCACTTTAAGTAGTTTTATATATGACAATAAATAAAATTAGCAATTGCATTGAGAGGTGCAAAGGAACACCAAAAGGAGGAGCCGAGAATGTGGAAGGAAACTATCTTCTTGTGTTACATGCCAGGGTACATCATCAATGTCACCTTATGGGGTGCACAATGCCACATTGAAGGGAAAAAACTTTTTAACCTCTAGACCTACGAACCACTGCAATCCTTGCAATAAAAAAGGGTTGTGTCAATGGATGCGATCTCTACTTGAGTCTTAATTTTCTATATAAAAGAGTCAGTGGTTTTCACTTCAAGAGGTTTGATCCCTCTGAAGGCTTGATGGATCCTTGAAATGAAAAGAAAGTGTCAAGGACCTAAATTGGATGTATCTCTTAACTGTAAATCGATCCTTGAATCTAAAAATGGTGCTCCTAATAACAATGCCCCCATTCTTTTGAGTTTACAAGCTTAAATTTTTTTTGCCAACATGGATCGAAATATTTTTCCCTTTCTTTTTAATTAACAAATTTTAAAATTTATTTTTCTTTATTTTTGTTAATTTGAAAAGAATGCAAAATATTTATGGCTAGGTTACAATATGGGTTTAAAATTTTCATTTGAGTGGATTATTATTATTATTATTATTATTATTGCTGAAGCAAGAGACTTTCCTTCTATTTCAATAACCCAAAAGTAAAGTTACAATAAGTACAAAAGGCCTGAAAATCTCCAAGCCTACGAAACCAACGAGATCGTACTATCAAAGATGTGACCCACTAAACAAACTAAAGAACAAGCTAACCGATCAAAATGTCCCCACGATTACAAGTTGATCCAAAGCCAAAGTCCTCCATACCTCCCATCATTAACTCACAAAGATTGAACAAACTCGCGTCCCCACAAACTAGCCCGACCAGATCTAACCGTCAATTGCCATCGCAAAAAAGGACGGCTCGGAGATATATCGGAGAGCCAAGATGCAAGGTCTTTAAGGCGTGATGAAGGGTGGTAAGACGACCCCCACCCCTGCCATGTGTTGAGAGACGAGTGGAATCACTCTCAACTAACCAAAACCACTTACCATTTGTGAGCCTTGTGATCATAAGAAAACCTCTTAACGCCTGGTTTTTCGATCCGAAAGAAAATTTCCATGGAAAAACCTTTGTGGGAGCAATCCAGCCATTCAAACAACTGAAGCTGACAATGGAGCTCACCGTCGAGACATTCTGTAACTGTAAATGAAACCTTGTGTCACCATTCAAGAAATGAAGGAGATAAGTTCCCTTACCCAAAGGAAGTTATCCCCAAGCAGAGTAAGCCCGTTTTCAAAAAGCTGACCACCGAAATGAGTAAGAACAGGCATAAAGAGCTTTAATCATAGCCTTCCCCTTGTGCCCAAAAATCGAAAATTTCCTTGTCCTCTGCGGCTTGAGCTTCACAGAGAGCTTTTAGTGTTGGAAATAATACTGAGAGGGGGGGTGAATCAGTATTATCATATTAATAAAACTTTTTCATTTCCAAACTCTGATTCATATATGCTACTTCCACAACTTCTTATGATTAAGTTAATTGATCTTCAATGAGTGCATTAGAACATTATCAACCATATTATCAGTTAACAGATGCAGTAACATAGAATAGATCATCACACATAAGGCACACACATGAACACCATGATATAAGGTGGAAACCCAATGCGGGAGAAAACCACCTGCTGCAAGTCATCTCAATCTTCTTCTTAATAAGAAAATCCTTTTACAATATTTGTACTGGTGCAGTCTTATACCAGTACGGGAGCTACAACCCCCTTTGCTCTTGTACTAGCCGATCCATTTACTAGTACGCAGGTTACTACCTGCTACAATGCTCCAAAGGTTCCCCTTTGCTTTTGTACTAGCTTAAGTACTAGTACGTAGGCACTGGCCTACACTCTTCTCTCCTCTAGGTACCACGTTTCATCAATTTTCATACTGGATACACTGAAGCACAACACATAATCTGAAAGGCCACGTTTCATCCAATTTTCATACTGGATCCATAAACATTAAATGATCATCAAGTACCAGTAAGCCACCTAGATAACCAGATCCACAATAACAGAAAACTAAACCCAGAACACCTTCTGCGGTGTCTCATGCGGCGCCTCCTGCGGCGTCTCCTGTGACGCCTCCTGCGGCGTCTCCTGCGACAACTCCTGCGGCGCCTCCTGCGGCGACTCCTGCGGTGACTTCCTACGCCTCCTGCAGCGACTCCTGTGGTGACTTCCTGCGGCGCCTCCTGCGGCGACTCCTGTGGAACCTCCTGTGGCGCCTCCTCCGATGCCTCCTGCGGCGCCTCCTGCGGCGACTCCTGCGGCGACTTCCTGCGGTGCCTCCTGCGACGACTTCCTGCGGCGCCTCCTGC
>APFE030528580.1:4069-16998 GCA_000404065.3 Pinus taeda
GGGGGGGGTGAATCAGTATTATCAAGGTAATTATTACTTTTTCAAAACAACTGATATACGCTACTTCAGTTTAATTAACCTGCGTATATACGCGATTATGCAGAGGAAACTCGCGTATACAAAGTCATCTTTTACTTTACTTAATATTTTCTAATGATGATTGTTAATCTATGAAGCAGAATCAAGTAACAGTAACCAAAGACAGTAAAACAGAGCAGAGAAACAGTCACACACACGAACACAAGATATAAGGTGGAAACCCAATGTGGGTGAAAACCACCTGTTGCAATTTGTCTCTATCTTCTTTTCAATTAGAAACTTCTTTTACAATATATTGGTGCAGTCTTTTTACCAGTATGTAGGCTGCAACCTGCAGAGAGCTACAACCCTCTCTCATTTTCCAGGTTCTCCTGGAAGGGAGCTACAACCCCCTTTGTTCTTGCACTAGCCAAGATTCTAGTACGTAGGTGTTGGCCTACAGAAGGCTACAACCTTCTCTTTCTTCCAGGGACCACATTTCATCAATTTTCAAACTGGATCCATGAACATCAAACAATCATCAGGAATCAACCAATCTCCTTTTCACAAATCATATCTGAATCAGGTAGATATTCTCCTTATAGCTGTACCCAAAACACAGTACCAGAATCCATACACTAGAAAGAAGAACCCAGAACACGACAGCAGTAGTCAGAAGCAGCTAGATCACAACTTAGATTATATACGCTATTTTAGAAGCCTGAAGCTAGCGTGCATACGCATCTGCGTATGGAACAACCTGCGTATACACTCCTTTACTTCACTGAAACTGCGTGTATACGCATTTTTCCTTACTGAACCTGCGTACAGATCTTACGAAGGATAATTCACTCTTTCAACTATTCAATCATTAATTAACCCAGATTACCAGATAGATCAAGCAAGCATCACATCAAGCGGATCAAAATCATACAAAGATACTATCATTCAAGCTTAAATATTATGACCCATGAATATAACTTATCCTTCCTTTTGCGCTAAGGTTCTTCCTTCAGATCCAAATCTGCATCACCACCCAATATACCAGGTCTAGCACTTTATCAGATCTTCAATTATAATTCAGATTGGTGATCTGTCACAAGATCTCCTTCCTCTTTTATATCCTTAAGCCTTCCCCAATACCATGGTCCAAAACCATAACCTTCCAATACCATGAACACAAAACTAGGGATCAACACATCTGACGAGACGCCATGGTCCAAAACATAGGCTCAAGTTCCAAGATCTTAACTGCCATGGACCAAAAGAATGATCCCCAACATATACGCACTTTTGTAATGTATAACCTGTGTGTATACACGCCTTCGTCTAGATGAACCTGCGTACATGTCTTTTTCTACTTTCTGAGTGCCTAAACTGAGATCTGTTACCAAAGAGAGTTGCCATCAAGGACAACACTCGTGCAATAGCTCCAGAACTGTGCCATAATGCCAACATTTGTTTAGGGTGCATGACACTTTTCTGAGGAAAGGGTTAGCATGCTTGTCTACTGGAAGTGCACAGTTCACTATTAAGGCAAGGTTACAAGTGATGAGCGCATGGCACATATGCAAGGAGAAAGGGAGGCTGGGACTAGGTCCTAGAAGCGTACTATGCACTAATGAGGAAAGGTCCTATCTAATGGGCACATGGTGCATGTACAAGAGGTATAAATTGGTTGGGCTTGGTGCATTTCTTTATGATTATTAGGACCTTAGTTCCGTAGCAACTCAAATATATGGTTATCATGCACATTTGATATATGATATAATTGTGGAGTCACATTATTGTAATATTTATGAGAACTCATCTCCAATGCATTATTTAAGAATAATGCCTGATGTGTGGCATCAATGTGTTTGATATACATGTTAAGCTTTGCAGCGATTTCAATGCGGCTAGGTATCCATAGATTCCTCATCACAATATATTACCAAATATTTGCACGTGGACTTGCATTTCCTTCCTTTAACATAATTTATATACTTTATGCAATATGAATATAATTTATCATTCTAATTGTAGTTCTTTCCTATTATCCAACGCACATAATATTCATCACTCCGATGCAACAAATGACATTGTCTCCATCACAATACATCACCCAATCTATTTTCATATGCCATTCAACATATGGTTTATAATGTCAATGTGAATTTTAGTATTTCTTAAAACCCTTATTACATCCATGTGACATATGGATTTATCAACAAATTGTACTCCTCGCTTCCTCCCTTAACATATCTTGCATAATATCCATTGAAATTTGAAAGCTAGCTCAAACAATGAATGGCAACCTTAACTTTTTGATGGTAACAAGATTGAGGTTAAAATCATGCTCTTTTCATTCCCTATTTTGTTTTAGTGCTTTCACATGTGATCATAGTGCTCTCCATCATATGGCCATTTCATCTTCAATGCATTTCTTATTCTCCATATCTTAGCATTTTTTACACTCCAACCAATTCATTGCATATGTGGTAGTGTTAATTATTATTTCAATTGTGTTGTTATCTACTAGTCACACATTTTTTTCCTTAGTTGTAACTTATTTATAATGTCTTCCTCCTTGTAATGATTTTATGTTATGATATGTGTCATGTTGAAAAATAGAGCAAGAAATTCTCAATTTGATTTTTCCTTGATTAAATTGAGAAAACTCAAATTTCCACATCAACAAACAACTTGGATGAAGTTAACTTGTGTGATATGGCTTGTGTCACCTATTTTACTTAGTAAATTCAATTTGGAGGATTCAGAGTTTAGTTAATCATGTGTGATTGCTAATTTGTAGCTATAAAATTCAGTTATCTCAAGTTGTGTTCAATTAAACTAGCTCCAACTATTAGAGGAACTAGTGGAAGGCCAATTGTGCAGTGGGACTTCAGTCAAACTCAATGATAATCTAGTTAACTTATCAATCAGAGTAAGATAGCTAGTGCACACAGAGTGTTCTCCCTTAAGAAACCAATTTCCTAGCCGTGAAGAAATTGTTCTTAAGACATTAATTTTTATAATTATTGTCACTTTCTTATCACTTAATTGTATGTTGTATTCTCAAATGAAGGAACTGAAAGACTTGGTTTTAAACCCTCAATACTTAGGTGACATGAAAATCTCAGAATTCCATTTGATTGCTAAATATAAATGATGAATGAAGAAAGCTTGAAGAAGTCATGGACAATATGATATTTTAACAAAATCTACTATCTGTGACACTTGGAGAAGTTAAAGATAATATGTTGTCTTACATAAAAACTACTATCTGTAACTTAGAAGAATTGTAGAGGTGGGAACTTCAAGTATAGGAGTACTCTTTTAAGGGATTTTAACTTCATTTACATAAGAAAATAAAGACCTGTAGCTTCATTACCATACTTAAAGGAATATAACATTTAATGACACATAATAGAGAAGTCACAAAGTCATACCCAACAATGTGTGGAAAACTTATGATTCTTTCAGTAATCAACAGTTTTATCAAGAATAGAGTGGCCTAGTCTCCAGGTTCTCCAAAGTTCGAACACTTTTTTTCTATAACCTTGCCTCTTTTATACATCATAGGATAGTTAATAACCACCAAAAACTGTCAAACTACATAACTATCCTCTAACTGCTTTGAAGTAAAGATCTTTATAGAATATTACATTTGAGGGTAAAAACACCTCATTCATTTGAAGAAAGAAAGATAATAAGAAGTAATAGAAATTAGAGAATGATGGGAGATTGTATCTCGTTGTTTGAATCTATAGCTTGAGCCCGTGGTTCTGTTGATGTATCTTTGTGTTTCTCTATCATCCATTCTTTGCACTTTCTCCATAATGGCACATTTTATTTTTGTGCTTCTTCTAATTTGTCAAGCGCTATCCTGCAAGCTGTAATCCTACTGTAAGTGGGCTTGTCAGTAAATAGAGTCTTTACCATTCAGAGAAGATTAAAATCATTGTCGAGGAAATTCACTATGCTAGCTCCATTTAACACTATTGTCCCATGAGTGTTGTCAACTTTGCTCTTTGCCTCAACGGGGAAAGTCTCATATGTATTCCATGGCAACAAATTCCCTTGTAGATCCCAACAAGAAGGAAATCCAGGCCTAACCCTTTTATCAAACAAGATGTTAAACTTTGAAATTGCCTCCTTTATCTCCTTTATCTTCTTCTCATCAGTAATCTTGCAGATATTTCTAACAATCATTTTATTAAAATCAATAACATATGTTATTCTATCAGGCATTTCACATTCGTTCAATTCTGCAGTAGATTTAGAATTAATGAAATGTATCATTTTATTTGCAAACTTTGATCTATCTAGATCCTTCTGCTTATTTTTAGTGACCACCTCTTCCATATCCTGAATGAGTGTCTTTTCTTCTGAATAATCACCAGAAATCCCCAAATGCCTTTGATAACTTCAATAATCTCATCCCATAACATTTCTTTGGCTTGAATTAAAGACACATTACCTTTCATTTTCTCTTTTAATCTTTGATTTCATCCTCAAACATCAAGAGATCCTCTTTTTACTTCTTTGCATTATCTTTTTACCTTCTTGATTCCTCTCCACTTAAACTTCATAGTTTCCAAGCTATTTCTAGCTCTATTTGGGCTTTCTTAGCATCAATCTCAGCCATTTTAAGTTTTGTTCTCAGTTGTAAAAATTGTGTTGTTGGACCATCTATTTTGGATGGCATTAATATCATACAAACATGAGTGTCCAGCTGTTTATGCAACTTGTCAAGAGTTTCTTTAAGTAAAGAAACTTCCTCAGTTTTCAGGGACACATCTTACGAAAGCTTTTCTTTTTCATTTTCCACTTCATCTATCCCTGTAGCTATGGGATGCTCACCTGTAGGTAAATTCAATTTCTTTTCCAGGATCCTAATCTCTAACTTAGCATATTGCAATAAATTCTTAAGAGCAGGTTGGTCATCAGGATTGGTTGCTACTTTAATGATAATATTCTTTAACTCTTCAACCTAAGCATTCAAATCTCTAGAGTTGGCCTTTTCCAATTTCAACTATTGAATGACCTTATTAAGAATTTTTTTCTTCCTTGAATACTACTGCTTTTATCTTATATAGATCATTTACAATTAATTGTCCAGTTTGCATACGTAGATTGAACTTGTCAAGAATTGGGAGATTGTGAGTGTCAACAGTCAAATTCATAGTCTTAAAACTGGTTGAAGATCCTATTGATATTTCTGTTGGGTGAGAGAAAGAAATTTTTAGCTGGCCCTTCTCCAAATCCATGGTGGATGGAAATTTGGTTTGCTCAGGGATTACTTAAGACTCAGCTTGAGCCTCCATATTGAGCTTTATCTTCAAGTTTCTGTAAGCTATTTGAGAAAACATATTTTCTATTAAAGGAACCTGATCATGAACGTGTTCTCGAGAATATGGGGAAGCAAGAGCACCTTATGTCTCTCCCAACTGAATGACCAAACCAGGTTGTGACAAAGACACTGCATCCTATATCTTGATCCTCTTTGTTGCTTTGGACACCTCCTCATCCAGATTAATAACTTATTCTCTAGCTCTCTTGACCCATTTTTCTGTAATGCTAGGGGTTTCAACCTCTGTTCCCTGAATGTTTTTCAAAACTCCATTTGCCAATTGTTTCGTTTCAGGTCTGCTTTCAAGTAGAAAAGCTAAATAGTCATTCTCCAACCTTCTCTTTGAAATAATTTGGTGAGGGTCATAAGCCCACTCAACCTCCCATAGAAAACCCATATCATTCAACAAAGTTTCAACTTCTAAAGCAGCTTGTCTAGTATTTACAATGAAGGGTCCCACTACTTTACGCAACTTGAGAAATAAGCCTTTCTTCATAGGAACAAAATGAACTTGATCAACATCTAAGCTCTACCTTATGAATTCAAGAGAAGAAAGCCTCATTGGCATGAACTTAGGTAACCTATATGGCTTGACAGAGGCCCCATAAAGCCTAGTCTCTACATGTTCTTCAAAAACAATCCAATCTCCACATCTCACATCCTTACTCAACTAAAGATACTACTGAGCTTTAGGAAAGAAAGTTGGGGGTAGGCTTCCATTTAGAAACTTATAAGCCACTAGAAGAAATAAAGAAACAACTTCAAATAAACCACCATCTTCTCAATCACCTCTTATTAGGTCTATCCAGAACACTACTCAGTGCTTCTTTTTATTGATATCGACCATATTCAACCCTAAAACAATGAAATGATCAACATTCTAATACAAAAATAAATAAGTGATGACTAAAGGAAATTTGAAAGAACCAGTGAGAGTTAAAGTCATAAATTGACTATTTATAACCTCTACCCAGAAAGCTAGGATGTCTAGCACTATCTCAGGCCTCATCATTAATGATAAGAATCCCAACACAAATTTGTCTACTTACTTGCAGTCTTCCTTTCCTAGAATTTTAGCAATTATTTGCATCACAGCTCTTATATGAACTACAAACATTCCTAAAGAGAAAAGATTGCCATCAAGGGAGAATTGACCAGATTCAGAAGCTAAAAAAGAAGTGAAATGGGAAAGCTCCTGAGGAGACATGTTTTCATAATAAGAAATTAGGGATTCTTCAATAAAAGTAGTGTAATATCCTCATACAGGATAATTCAAGGCTTGGTGTATTAGTTGTGAAGTTACCTAGAAAACATTTTCCCCTCACGGGTTCATTACAAAACATTTCTTAGGGTACATTGGTGAGGCTAACCATTGAATAAATTTAAGAAATAAATGAGTTCTGGGAACAAAGCGGCTAGGACACCTGACCTGACCATTTCCATGGCTACATGAGATTTCTTGTGGTTCAGCATGACCTCTTGATATAATGGAAGGTGTTTAATGGTACAGAGGGTATCAGAAATATCATGCTCGACATCCATTAATGGGGTATGAATGATTGAGGAAGAACTTACTTGCTTAGTCATGGCATCTGGTGGGTGACAGTTGCTGACTTGGAATACAAATTAGAAAGAAAACCACTCCATCTTACAAGAAAATGATCAACACAACATTCCCTTTTACTTTATTATATACAATAACTGAACGAGGGGAAAAAACTGTAATAAATGATATGAAATAAATGTTGTGCATTAATGGAGTAGTGGATGAAGTGGTGGGGTACGGTGAGTGACGTGGGCAATTAACATATGAAAGCCGTGGAGGATGTGGAATGAGCGACATGGGGCAGAAAGCTTTGGGAGGCCCATCGCGGGGGTAAAGAATGTATGGGAGCTTCAACAAGGTTGAACCCCTACAGTGATTTCAAGCCACACATCGCGGTCAACCATTCTAACTTCATAGTCAACTGCGGGAGTGAGCTCTAATTAAACTTCATGCTCATTTCTTCCCTGCAAGACACCTTAATGTACTTATCAAGTTATTGCTTGATCGTGCCTCTTGAACGTGCATGAATTTTAGAAAATGGGTCAGACCCATTGTGTTTTGATTTTTTTTTTTAAATAATTGCATACATAATATTTGATTTTGTGTTTTTTATTTATTTTTCCTTTTAAGTATTATCAAATAACCTCAAATGACAATGAATTCTACAACATATGGCTCCACCTTGGGATAGTGATTCTACCTCAGGAGCACTAAGAACTGTAGATTAGTGCCTTCTCCTCGGGCATGGAGTCATACATTGCTTTTCCAAACTTAACTATGTGGAAATTTGTACAGTGAATCCACTCCGGTATCTAGAGTGACAGGACGCTTGTGCTTTTAGAATTGGAAGTACTGTTTAAGATATTTCCCATTAACAGATAGTTGTAAGGTTTCACCATCAAGGTTCTCAAGAAGAAAAGTGTTATTGGACACTGATTCAACAATTATAAAAGGGCCATACCATATAGGATCAAAATTCCCATGCTTACCCTTATCTTCTCTTCTGGTATCCCATCTTAATACTAGGTCTACAACTTTAAAGTCAATCTCCTTGGATTTTCTATCAAAAATACTTTCCATCTTTGATTGATACATAATCAAGTTGTCTCTTACCTTTTCCCCGTTTTCACTTAGCTCCACTACTTTATTCATTCTTCCTATCAGAGCATTGAGTTATTCTTTCGCCTCCTGAATCATTGCAATCACAAGTTGACTTGGAAACAAAGCTTGAGTTCCATATACTAATTCAAAAGGTGATTTGCCTATAGATCTATTGTAGTTACTCTAGCAGCCTAGAGAACAAACTTCAACTTAGAATCCCAATCTTTCTGATTCTCTGCAATAGTTTTCTTAAGGATCCTCATCAATGTTTTATTTGTTGATTTAGCCAGACCATTTCCTTGTGGATGATAAGCTGTTGAATGGGATAAAATAACATTGTACTTCTGACAAAAAGCATTAAACTTGTTTGAATTAAAGACTTGAGCATTATCTGTTATGATTTTCACAGGGCATCCAAATCTGCTAAAAATATTTTCTTCTAAGAACTTCATCACCACTTAGTCATTTTCCCTTTTAGTAGGAATAGCTTCTACCCACTTGGTGAAATAGTTAGTAGCTATAAGAATCCACCTATGTTGTCCACTTGAAGGTGAGTTAATCTCCCCAACAAAATCTAGAGCCCATTGTCTGAATGGTTCTTCTATGAAGACTGGGATCAAAGGCAAGGGAGCTAGCCTCTTCTTCTTAGCAAAAAGATGACATTTCTGACAACTTTTGACAAATTTATAGGTATCACCGAATAAAGTGGGCCAATAAAATCATGCCTGGAGGATTTTATGTGCAGTAACATTCCAACTGTAATTTCCTCCACATAACCCCTCATGATAATCTTTGATTGTCTCTATAAACTCATCTTCTGTTAAACATAGCATCAAAATTCCTACAGGATCCTTCCAGTATAATCTGCCTTCCACAATCATATATGGTTGTGCTTTGATCTTTAATACTCTATACTTTGTTCTATCAAAGGATTGGGGAGAAGAGAGAAAACGCAAATGATGAACTATATGTTTGTACCGTTTCGAACATAAAAATTTATACCTTATCTTCATACTTGGATCTAGCTTTTCTTCACTTTCTTCAGTTGTTCCTTCCTCCATAGGTGTCAGCGAGTTTATTCTCAATGCTTAAAAGTTCGACTCGGTCAAGAATTTTTGCCAATCCTTGCCCTTTCACCAACTTTGTGGGTTTTATAGCCAAGTCATACTCTTGGATGTTGGCTATCCATTTTCCTCTTTTTCCTTCTACATAACCCTATACTAATACATCTTTTATTGCATTGTTCGACACATAAGCAATGATATATGACTGCAGCACATAAGTTCTAAAGGATTTTATGGATTTTACCAAAGCATACACCTTCTTTTCAAAAATATTATACTTTAGCTTTGCATCCATGAGAATATTGGTAAGGAATGCAATAGGCTGCTCCTTCTCTTCATCATTCTTTTGCAGCAAGACAACAACTATTAAATTCAGTGATGTGAATGAAAAAAATTGGAAAGGCTTTTGATAATCAGGGTTGATTAGGATTGAAGCTGCTTGCAATGCCTCTTTAATCCTTAGAAAATGATTCTCTGGCTTCCCTGGTCTAATGCACTTCATTCTCCTTCTTCAACATATTAGTAATTTCTTTTACAATTTCTGCATAATTGGACACAAATATCCTTAAGAAGTTTATTTTTCCTAGAAACTTTTGAATATCCTTTTTACCCCTAGGAAGTGGTATTTTTTGCACAACTTGTACTCTTGCTAGATCTATCTTCACTCCATCTCTAGAAACAATGTGCCCCAATAGTTTTCCCTCTTCCAGAGAAAAAATGGATTTCTTGGGATTTAAGGAAAGCACAAATCTTCTACATTTTTCAAAAGTCTTTTTTATGGTCCAGATGCTCTTCATCAAACTTTGAGAAAACAGTAATATCATGCAAATATATTACTACAAACTTATCTCCCACAAAAGCAATGTCCATAGCCCTCTGAAATGTAGCACCTATGTTCATCAATCCAAAAGGAATCATGGCATACATAAAGGTTCCCTAGGGAGTTGTGAATGTCATCTTCTTCTAATCTTCTCTATCCACGGCCACCTGGTTATACCCAGAAAACCCATCTAGCATTGAAATTCTAAAGGATCCTGTTACCTTCTACAGCACATGATCCATTTTAGGTAATGGATAATTATCTTTCAAGAAAGCCCTGTTGAGATTTCTGAAGTCCACGCCTAACCTTATCACTCTATTTTTCTTTATTACATGCACTAAATTATCCACCCAGTCAAAGTACCTGAGTGGAACTATTATTTTAGGATCAAGCAACTTTTTGACCTCTTTTTCAATTGATGGTAGAAGCAGAGGATTTATCTGTCTAAGCTTCTATTTAAAGGGTTTAATTCCCTCTTTCAAGGGGATCTTGTGCTGAATAATATTTACATCATATGTTTTGATATCCTCATAGGACCAAGCAAAGACATCAACATAGTCCTTGAAAAGTTTAATATATCTCTCCTGATAATTAGGTGAAACTCCACTGAATAATTTGACTAGACTGGGCTCCTCCTGAGTTCCAATATTATGATCTTAAATGTGTTCATCCTATGAAATTTTTCTGGGTTGACAGCCACAACATTGGGGTTAAAAATCCTTTCAAGAGGGACAAGTCCCTTTGGCAAAATATTATCTTTCAATTGAAAAAAAATTGATTAGCTATGGAATTTTTTAAACCACTAACTTTTGCAACTTCTGCTATTTCATCTTCATCTTGATCGATTTTTGTTCCCTGCAACTCTTCAACCATAGTAAAAAATTCTTTAATTTTTTGATCATCTTCAAAAACTTGCCAATTTTTAACATTATCAAGAACGGAAGGAATGTGCCTCATTTCTACCTCATATCTTAGTTTTGGATTAATAGGAGGCCTGAAAGTACTAGCAGCCACAGCCAATGAATCTGCTAATCTGTTCCCATCCCTTCGAATAAATTGAATGTTAAAAGCTTCGAAAATATTCTCAACCAAATCCCATACTTCAGTTTTGTATGCCCTAAGCCTAGGGTCTTTTGTCTAAAAGTGATTTTTTATTTGTTTTATAATCAACTCCAAATCTCCAAAAGCGGAGTTTGACTTAATTCCCATCTGTTTAGCTACTTGCGGAGCAATAATCAAGGACTCATACTCCACCACATTGTTTGTTTCTTCGAACTCCAATTTAAAATAAAAATGGAACATATTACCTCTATGTGCAATTAGAAGGAAACCAACGCATGTTCCTTCCTTATAATAGGCTCTATCAAAGAAGCATTTCCACACCCCTTTAGTTTGTAGCTCTGTAATTACATTGGCTAAAGTAAGTTTCTTATATTTATCTTTAGCCAACTCTGCATTATCATGCAACATGAAGCAAGCAAATTCATCTTTATCCTGGCTATATACAGGTGAATTACTTGCTCCATTTTTTGTAATTGTTTTTACAAATCTGTTTTCTCTGTATAATCTTCTATCTTCTCTACCAAAAGTTGGTATAACAGCATATGTAAAATCTAGTTTCTGAACACCACCCAATTTGGCCCCCCATGACCTAGATAGTGGCATTCCAAACCTTGCAGGGATATTTGTTACTATTACATCCATGACCAAGCTTCTAGCTAGGATTTGGGCTAGTGACACTACGAGATCCTTAATGACCCCTAGACACTTGTTTGAATCAAAAGAGTACAGGTCTCTATAGGGTTTGGTAACTTGTAGGTTTAATTGTTTCATCACTAACAATGGCATAAGGTTGTGTGAAGCTCCTGAATCAAACATACAATTATGCAGGAGGAAATCATGGATCAATAAGGAAATATAAAAAGGAGGTGTTGAACGATCTACTTCCTCGAAATATTGACCAAAAACAACTACTGGTTTATCATCCTACAGGTTCACAGTGTCATTTATATTCACATTCTCTTTTAAATTAATCAACTTAGCAATATCCCTTTGATAAAATAGTGTTTTTTCTAATTTTGTAAGGGGAACTTGAATTCTAAATTTTTTCAACTCTTTAGTAAGATTAAACAAATGAACTTGTTTAGAATTATTTTCATTTTCATCTTCACCTTTCTTCATGACTGAAATTACTTGGGGAATGGAAACAAGTTTCTCCAAAGGAATTTTTCCACTTTGGTCTTGAGAAGACTCATCTTGAAGTATTTGTGTCTTTCCATTTGCATTATGTTGTTGCTTTCCTTTATTTACTTGTTTTGTAGGCTAATATTCTTGTGGATTCACCTTTGGTAAGGAAGATGGAACTTGCCGCTCACTTTCATTTTCCTAACTTCTTGATATTTTCCTTAACCTTAAATCATATTTCTTATGTAACTTTTCCTGCATAAAATCAGAGAATTGCTTCCAATACTCATCAATTTTGTTTTCGTCATAAACAACATATATTTCAGCATATTCATATTATTCTCCTTCAACACCAAGTTCATCTTCATCTATTGCATACAACATAGAAATTTGATCTTCGTGGTCCCTGGGGTGCTCTAGTACTTCACCAGGATCTGCCTCAATATACAATGGTGCTTGAATCTGATCTTGTTCTTTTCTCTCCTTTTGCAAGATTTGCAAAGGTTTTCTTCTGTATTGGGATTAAAGTTCTTATTATGTTATGTTTGCCTTTGAGAATTCTTATTTTTCAACTCTAAATTAAATAATTTATTTGAAAAAGTTTTAATTACATTACTCATATCCTCTAATGTTTGACTTTGAGAGGATTCTATCTTTGCCTTTCCCTTGTCTTGAATAGGTTGTGTCTCAGGTGCTTTGCCTAAAGCCACCCGATTTGCTTCGATCTCTAATGCATTTGTTTGGATCTGATAAAGGGTAGGGTGTTATGAAACCAGCTCAAGAAAAGATATAAAAGATAGATCAACGACTTAGAATTCAGCCTCTTCGAGGGGGCAACCTCCTTTACATTACATAAATGAA
>APFE030528588.1:0-14680 GCA_000404065.3 Pinus taeda
TTAAAATTTATTCAAAGTTTAACATTATAAAATTAAATTTATTATTTTTAAATAAAATTTATTTCTATTTATTTCAAATATGATTGGTTGAAATGTCTCCTCTAATGATGGTAAGAATTAATTTTTGTGTTTTTTATTATTAATTACTATGTATCATAAACACAAATGGTTTGTAAGTAAATTCAAAAATTTCATTTTCTCATTGGTATAAAGTATTGAATATAAATTTTTAAAGGTTTTTATTTTTTAATTTACAAAAATAAGAGAAGAAAATGAAAATAATATAGAGAAGAGAGCGTGTAATTAGTACAACTCATTTAGTCAATATCTATATCTAATGAAGCATACATTTGTGATTATCTTAGCGTTTTATTATGTAATAAGATTGATCATTCATTTAAGTGATTAATTAAATCATTATTATTTGTTTATCGTTCCTCTTAATGGTTATAATTTATTAGTATTTGATGAAAGATATATAGAGCGGGTTTAGTCTGTTACCAAAAAATATGTGTTTAATTTGATATTAAAAAGAGTAATATATATATGATGGTTTTAATGTAAAATTCTATAACATTACAATTTTATTATTGTTGGAGTATATTCAACACTCATGGAATAAAATATTTTAATTAACTAAGTGGCCAGAACGCTAGCTATGGCGGCTTGTATATTATTATTCATGTTTAAAAAATAAGTTTATATATATAATAATATGTGGATTCCGAGTGAAATGATGTAAAAAGGAAATTTAGTGTTTTATTTTAATATTTACTTATAAGTATCATAGTTATTTTAAGATTTGAATTTTTATTTAATATATTTAATATATAGAAAGGATCGTTTCTAAATATAAGAAGTTGTTGATTGGTTAAAAAAAAAAAATATTAATTTTTGAAAATAACAATATAGAAATAAGAAATCAAATTTAGATTTTAAATTAGTAATTAATTGGGGTTTACTAACTTTGGGCTAAATGAATATTAGTGGGATGGAGCGGACTCTACAGGAAGATGGTTCGAGAGGCCAACCGTGCGGGATTAGGGTAAAACCCTATGGTTTTACTGCTATTACTGAAGACTGCAGCCCTGTACCGTCGTCGCTGTAGCCTCTTGCCGTCGTCGTTACCGTCTACACACCCGTCGCTTTCAGCTACCGACTGCTGGCTGGAAAATGGGGGATAATATGGAGGTGGAAGAAGTGGATTATTCCGAGGAACCCTTCCCGGATCGGGAAATTTTCGGGATCCCCAGCTTCTCATCACCGGCTACTGACCCTCTTCCTTTAACTGACCCAGCTCCACCATCTATTATGCTTGTTGTCACCTTACCGGGGTATTGCTCTGCGTCATCCCTCTCTGAGCCGCTTCCCGTTGACTCACCAGGTCTCGAATCCCCACCTCTTTCACCGGGCACTCTGCATTTTCTATCGACATACATGCATCCCTCACCATCTTTGGACCCCCATCTGCCCCTCTCAACTGTCCTCACTGCACCCCCGGTGGACATCTTAGTATCTGCAACGGCGATCCCACCTGCCTCGGGTCCCCGGCCGTCAGGCTGTTTTGAGACTCCTGCGGTGAAAGTAAAGCCTGCAAAATATATCTCCCCAGGTGGGGTCCCAAACCCTTTAGTGGATCACCCTTCATCTCCCTGCACTGACAAAAGGAAGACAAAGTGCATTAAGGCGACATCTAAGGATATCACTATCAGATTTAGCGAGACCTTGGCCATAGGGGAAGTCGCTATAATGGCATGTACTATGCTAGTTAGACACATGCGTGGTCAAGCATACTCGTCCAACAGGCTGACATAATGGGTCAAGGAGATTTGGGGTGCTTTGTTGAAGGAATTGCCTGAAGTTCACGTCCTGCCCCGAGGGTGGTTCTCCTTACACTTTGCAAACGAGGTTTACACTGATCTGGTACTTGCCAGGTACTGGCACATCGAGATGGCTTCGGTCCTTCTCAAGCGGTGGAGCCCGTTGTTTGACCCTAATCGAGAACAAATTGGGGTTGGACCACTTTGGGTTCGATTGCCAGGGCTCCCTTTACAGTACTGGTGCGAGGAATTTTTTATCAGCATTGGAAATGCTCTAGGAACATATTTGGACCATGATCGCACTTTTATTGAATCGAAGAATCGAACCCTTGCTCGTGTTCTGGTCCATTTGGACACTCGTGAGGGACTGGAAGAAAAGATTACAGTACAATGGGGGAAGTACAACAGGATCCAGATTTTGGATTATGAAGGGGTTCCATTTCGCTGCAGACAGTGTCACAAGGTGGGACATCTCTACAAAGATTGCCCACTCAACAGGAAATCAGAGGACTCTCCAAAGGTAATGCCCATCCCATCCAGGGTCAACTTTTCGACGGTTTCTCGCCCTTCTCCCTCGGGTCCTACCTCATCAGCAATCTCTCCCCCTCTGAAGACAGGGGTGGCTGGGCATGGAACATCTTCGCCGTCGATGACCAGAGCTCGTGCTCCCCCTGAAGCTGTGCAAGTCTCGGGTATTTCTCTGAATCCTCCTCCCTCATCTTTTGAAAATTTCTCATCTATTGTTGTTTCATCGGCTCAGATTTCCTTGGCACATTGTAACATGTCAGCCCCACCCCTCATCGCCTCCTCTGCCCCATCTCTGCTTTCTCCTTCTACTTCCTCCATCTCACCGACATCCTCCGGGGTCTCACTTTCACACCACTATTTCCTCCGCTCCAGATCCCACTCCAAGGATATTCTGTCTCGCCATACTAGTTTAGGGCTCTCTCTACCGGGCTCTGGTCCCCTGACTTCTAGAGGGAGGAAGTCTGATCTCTCCAAAGCCATTCTGCGAGCAGGGACGGAGGTAGTCTCTAGCCGACAATCCACTCTTGACGGGGTCCTTAGAGCAAATTATACCCCGAGAGGTGTTCCCCCATAAAATGCTTGTCCTTCAACTACAGGGGCTTGGCTAGTGCCTCTAAGAAACTAGCCTTGCAGAGACTAGTTGAAGTTGATCCGATTGACATTATGCTGCTTCAAGAAACCCTCGGTCCGGCCGAGCACATTATCCGTTCCCTGCAATCCCTGGTCCCGAGCTGGAATTTTGTGGCAATTGATGCGTTAGGGAGATTGGGGGGACTGGCTATAGGATATAACCCTATATCTATCAGGGTTGATGCATCTTGGTGGGGATCAGGATTCATGGGCATCAATATTTTCTCTGCTGAACTTAGTAAAAATATTCAGATCGTGAATGTATATGGACCCTGTCATCAGAGAGAATAGTTATGGCACCATCTCCTAAACCTCTCGATTCTAGCTTCGGATCACATTATCATCAGAGGGGACCTAAACTTTACCCTGGGGTTCTATGAATCCTAGGGATCATTAGCTCAGGTGGATGCTATCACAGGGCACGTGAAAAATCTATTGGATCAAACCAATTTTGTAGATATCCCTATGCACAAACCACTCCCCACTTGGAGAAATAGAAGAGTGGGTGAAGCAGCTTTGGCTCGAAGACTAGACAAATTTTTTATGAAGGGTCTTCTTATT
The DNA here is from genome assembly GCA_000404065.3 of Pinus taeda. Classification (NCBI taxonomy): domain Eukaryota; kingdom Viridiplantae; phylum Streptophyta; class Pinopsida; order Pinales; family Pinaceae; genus Pinus; species Pinus taeda. Next base: position 3,540 of record APFE030528588.1, read on the forward strand.
CAACGTCTGCATCATTACAAGCAATGGGTAGGCTCAAGGGGTATCTCAAATCATTCCCCTATATATCTTGAAATCCATGGACCTCACCAAAAGAAGAAAGCCCCCTTTAAATTCAATCACATTTGGTTGAAGGACCCTGATTACATAAAATTGGTCTCTGACTTCTGGATCGCCAACCCTATTAACAGAGAGGAATCATTGGCAAATGGTTTTTGCAATAACCTTTCCAAGCTCAAACACCTCTCCATAAATTGGGCAAAGGAAAAGCTGATTTCGGAAAATGCACAGCTCACTCACATTGAATCTAAACTGAGCTCCTTATTAGATGAAAGAAGTCTGGGATTTATCTCAGCGGATGACAAGGCACGCTTGATCAAGTTGGAAAATCAGAAGGCCCATATTCTAAAAGCGAGGGAGGAATCCCAAAGACTAAGGAGTAGAGCCATTTGGCTGAAAGCTGGTGACGACAATACTAGGTTCTTTCAAAATTATGCAAAGGGCCGAAGGGTTGCTAATACTATCTGGAATCTCCCTCTACCTGAGGGAGGCCTAGCTAACTCTTTCAACAAGCTCTCTCACCTAGGTACTTCTCACTTCAGAAACCTCTATAAGAGTCCTCCAGATGCAAATTTGGCTGATATTATAAATGTGGCAAGTCACTTTCCTAGATTTGTCAATGAGGAAGATTCAGAAGAGCTCTTTGCACCGATAACCTCTGGGGAACTGGAAGGCACATTAAAATGGTTCAAAAAGGATAAGGGTCCAGGCCCGGATGGCTGGAATATCGATTTCTATCTTGCCTTCTATGAGATATTAGGGTCAAACCTGTTAAAGGTAGCTTCTGGATCCCTATATCATGCCATCAACTCGACTTTTATTGCTCTCATCCCAAAGTCTGATTCTCCTTCCTCTTTTGATGATTACCGACCTATATCTTTGTGCAACTGTCTTTACAAGATCATTTCTAAGATTATTGCCAATCGTCTCAAACCTATTCTCTCCCAGTATATTGCTCCTCAACAATTTGCCTTCCTTGAGGCCAGACAGATTCATGAAGCCATAGGATCGGCCCAAGAAGCCATTCATTCTATCTGGTCTGGACACCTCAAAAGTATCATTCTCAAGATTGACCTATCGAAAGCTTTCGATCGGGTCAGCTGGCTCTACATCAAGATGTTTCTCATCCATCTGGGTTTCCCACATAATTTCATTACTTGGATCATGGCCTGCATTACCACTCCCACTTTCATTGTTCTCATAAATGGCTCAGCTTCCCATTTCTTCCATTCTGAAAGGGGGCTTATGCAAGGTTGTCCCTTATCTCCCCTCCTCTTTCTTATTATCATGGAAGGCCTCAGTGGTTTAATTGCATCGGCCAAGAGGGAAGGAGACCTTTGTGGCCTCAAGATCTCAAACGAATTCTTTCTTACCCGTCTTCTATTTGTGGATGACGTGCTTATCCTAATGGATGGTAGCATTCGGGATTCTCTTACATTCTCTAGCATCCTTCTCATTTTCTCATCAGCCTCTGGGATGCTTGTCAACCATTCCAAATCTACTATCACGTTTGCTCATACTTCTGTCCATGAATCACATTATGCTCATCAGGTTTTTCCATACTGTATCCATCCAATGGACAGAGGACTCAAATATCTGGGTTTTTGGTTAAAACCCACCAACCAAAGGATAGCAGATTGGGTTTGGCTTGTCTCAAAATTGGAGAAAAGACTGTCCTATTGGAGCCATAGATACTTATCCAGGGCGAGAAGGTTGGTACTTATCAAATCGGTCCTGGAAGCTACCCCTGTTTTCTGGATGGCACTTGCATGGATACCCAGGAATATCCTATCTCGCTTGCAGCAATTGTGCAACAGGTATCTTTGGGCTAGGAATCAAGACAAAAAAATATTCGCCTGGATTAGCTGGCAAAAGATTGTTGTGCCAAAGAATAGGGGGGCTGGGGATTAAAAGATCTCCCCCTATTTGTGCAAGCCCTTGCTGCAAAAATGGGCTGAACCCTATTAACTAGTTAGAATCTATGGACTCATATCTCTTACCACAAATACATTTGGCCACAACATTTGATGGATTGGGTCAGAATGCCTAGTTGGCCGAGGACAGGCATCTCATCAATGTGGAAGGCTTTGATTCACTCCCTACCCCATATAAGAGACAATCTGGTGTGGAGGATAAACGATGACTCCCTGGCACGGATTGGTCTGGATCCGTGGATTGGAGGTGGAGGAAGGCACTTACTCTCTCAAGACCTCATCACGTATCTCCACTCCCACGAGATCAGGTTTTTCTCACATATTGTAGATCAACAGAATACATGGATATTTGCACAAGCGTGGAAATCAGCCCGCCAACTTGACTTACCCCCTAGATGGCACCTGGAATGGCAAGAGTATATATCAGCACTATCTAAATCCCACATCAGGATCAAGGAGGGACCTGATGAATTAGTATGGTGCCTAGATAAGAACGGCATATATTCTCCAAAAGCTAGATACATTTCATTAAATATTCACAAGAGACCAGAAAGGATTATTACCTAGTGGAGAAACATTTGGAAACTCACTACTCCGCCGCGAACCAAATTATTATTCTGGTGCATTCTAAGAGACAAGGTGCCCACGGGGGAACACTTAACACACAGAGCTTTTCATGGGCCTTCCTGGTGCATCATGTGTAAATGTGAATCTGAATCTATAGAACACCTTTTTTTGCAATGTAACGTCGTACTCTCTCTTTGGAATGCCTTATCTACCACTATCCGATACAAAGGGCAATGGGATGGAAATGATCTGGGTAGCGCATGGGACGATTGGACCAATAGACACAAGGGATCAAATCTTCAGAACCTTCCCTTGCTGGTTAGTTGGTATATATGGAAGGCCCGAAACCGTCTCATCTTCGATAATAGACCAGCACATTGGCCTCACATTGAGGCTGGCATTATATCTGCCTTCAAGGAACTGCCTGACCCTCCGCCTCTTAGAGAGCGTCGTCCACATCCTCCTCCTTGTATAGACAAAAATACTCCTTCGGCTTTCTTTGACGGAGCTGCAAACCAACATGGATGTGGTGGTGGATTCATCCTGTATATCAGTGATCAACACTTCTATAAAGTCAAGATGGGACTCGGAGCTGGAACCAATAATTATGTTGAGCTCATTACCTTGCGCCACTTATTACATTTCTTCTTGGGACACCAGTGCAACATATTAAATATATTTGGGGACTCAAAGATTATTATAAATTGGTTCAATGGAATTTCTGCTTGTCACATACACACACTCATCCACATTTTAAACGAAGTAAATATTTTCAAGGCAGAATTTAACAATATCTCTTTGCACTCATATCTACAAGGAGCATAACGGCGATGCTAACAAATTATCCAAGGAGGCCACGTCATTGCCCAGAGGTGAATGGGTGATAACTGAGTAGAGAGGGACAAATGAATATCAGTATTATCACCGGTCATATATAGATCCACATTATCTGAGGGACTTTGGTCCTTGATCATTTATTTAGTTTTTGTAAATTTTTGAAAAAACACAAAACTTTTTGGAAACTTCAGGAAATTTTTGAAAGGGCCCTGAGTGGCTTATGTACAAGCCTAAACTAGAAATACTACAGGTATTTTCACAGCAGATTATAGCAGATTGCCCTGCGTGGTGTATCTGAAACAGTTCATAGCAAGTTACTTTGTATATAGTCCACAGTGACTCTTTACAGCATATGCAACAGCATCTACAATATGTAATTTTTCTATATAATGAAAAGTTACGGATTTTTCCAGGGGAAAAAAGAATATTAGTGACTTTTAATGAGTAGTAATGACATGTTTTGTGATGCTGAATGTTTATTGTATTTATGGATCTCTATTTCGAGTTACATTTAGTTATATTATCATTTGTATGCATTATTAGTGACAAGAAGATAGTAAGAAACTAACTCTAGATGGATAAACTCGTTATTAGAATAAGAAATTAGAAAAATAAGTATGTTGAGCCAGGCTTAAGAAATAAAGGAAATTTTATGTGATTGATACCCAATGTTAAGAATGTACGGTGGATAAATTTATGTAGGGAGAAATGGAAAGGAGAAACTTGCAAAATTTATGACGATAACTAGTGGTAGCTCATGTGATTATGGCCAACTTGGAATGATGATATGAACAAAAAAAACATTATGGGATAGTGATTTATTTGGTTAGAATATGGTTTTGAGTCTTTGTTAAATTATTTTTAACAATGACTTTTCTTATGAATATTCCTTGATCATCAAGAATGATTTACAATAAAGGAGAAGGGCTAATGGTAAATGAACACATATGCAAATCTTAAAAATAAAAAATAAAAAATAAAATCATAAACATCTTAATCATGTCTTATGGCTTAAATTTTATTGATACACTATGGTATTATATATCAGGTTATGGTTTCAATTATATGTTATGTTAACATAGAAATATTGAAGTATAATGTTGTAAGCATGTTTCATGATATGATGGTATGAGAAAAATGATGCACATGTAGTTCTTATTTATTTAGTTGTTATGATCTAATGATGTGGTATTCTCATGATGGATATGATGCATAAGGATTATGATGGGAAACATGTGGTAATTGCATGAAGATGTTATGACATGTTTGAACTTGTAGTTCTTTACTATCCAGAATGTGGCGATTAACAACGATGTTATGTTATTATGGTGACATGCAAGACTTGGCATGTGGATTATTTTATATGATATTATGATGTTAACTAATGCATTGGTTGCATGTTGAGATGTGGTGATTGATCGGAAATCCACAAATGGGTTGGTTATTTAATAATCTCATGGGAGCCCATACTTGCGACGGAGAATATGAAACACCATATGGGTTGGGGACATACTCAATCAACACTACATATGCCAGTGGTTCCTTTGTCTTGTATTTCTCTTGATGGATATCTCTTGAGGGGCTATGAGACCATCTTGAGGAGGTTCAGTGTCTGATATTGGATTGAGATGCCAAATTCTAGTGGGAGTGTAAGTACTTTGATGCGTGGGGTTGTGTACCTTAGTGAGTGTGGAAAGAGTGGGTCAGTCTTTTGAGATTCTCGGAGCACTATTGCTTGGAGTACTGATTCGGGTGCCTGCCTTGGGGCAGATGAGGTCTAAGCCTTGGCACGAACCTTAGGGCCAACCATAGGCTATGGTACAGACCAAAGAGGCTTTATGCATGGTTCTGAGAGTTGGAAAAAAAGATAAAGATTCTTTGGGATTTCCCAAGTGTTGTGGAAAATTTCAATGCCTATTGGTTATACTAGTTCAGTAGAGGGTGTGGGGCAAATGTGAAGTAATAAATAACTAAATAAAATAAAATATTAAGATTCAACTTAACTTCGGGACTAAGTTCCTTAAAGAAGGGGGTATATAATACCCCCTAATAATAATAAAAATAATATAATATTAAAAATATAAGTAAATGAATAGTAGACACTAAAAAAAATATAATAATAGTAAATAAATAGTGAATAATAAAGAAAATATAATAATAGTAAATAATAAATTGGAATTCTAAATAACTATATATAAAAATAAACCATTAAAATAATATGAATAAGTAAAGTTAACAAAAAGTAAAAGGGAATAAAATAAGAAAGAGTAAACTATTAAAATAATAAGAATAAGTAAAGTTAACAAAAAGTAAAAGGGAATAAAATAAGAAAGAGTTAAATTAGGAGAAATATTAAATTAAGTCAAACTTAAAATAAATAAATAAAAGTTGCATGTTGACATATGGAATGTGTGCATGCAGACCCCTTTCTATTTTTTGTCTATTTAATGGAAGATGAGGAGGAGAAGATGGATATATTCTTTCATCCATTCTCTGGAAAGAAAAATGTTCTAAGACAAAAGATTCTTTGGCAGTAGTACGTTGATTGAGGGCTCGAGGTTGGCTAGTTATACAAAGATTATGTGTAGTTGAGCCTACAATTGGGTGGAGAGTTATCCCCAAAACTTTGTTGTGGTTAGCGGGATTCAAATAATGTTCAATTCCAAATCGCAAAGAATATCGTTGCTACACGTAAGTCATCTATGCTTATGTTTTCGAAAATTCTATGCTAATTAGTTAAATAGTTGTGTATTGATAATGCTTGCATAAATTGATATAATTAGTTCCATGTTGAATTTTAGATTGTTACATTAAGTTCACATATTTATCTTCAATCAAAATATACTAAATCATGACTCACCAGTGTTAAGAGAGAATTGAGTTCGTATATTGGCCTTGAACAAAATGAGGTAAATCATAACTTGAAATTCTTAGATGGGGAAATATACTCCTTTATTTAGAGATAAAGTAAATACTCAATCGACATGACATAAACTTTTCTCCTCAATAAAAAAATGTGGTGGTTGATGTTCTTCTGGGTGGAATAAAACAAACATGAAATTGATACTCCAGTTAAGATGAATTAAGTTCTCCCACTTAAATTAGACCTATCCATTATGTCTCATCTTTAAGAAGGGTGGCCAGAAGTTAAAAAAGATGAGAAAAAAAACATAAAATTGTTTTGTGAGTGATGAAAAATAAAATGTGTAATTTTAATCTTACATAATGGGTTTGTACTCTTATAAATGCATTTTACATTTTTACCTTTTTTGTATTTTTATAGTAATTTAAATTTTAAAAATAAAATTGGTTTGTTTTAATAAATAAATTTAATTATATGTAAAATATAAAAATAACCCGGATGCGGGTGCATTAACCACGTATTAATGCCATTACTAAAGAGGACGGCAGCTGGCGTTACGACCAGCAGTTCTTGGCAGTTAAAGGCAGGCGAAACTCAGGCATTCAAGGCTCTGAGTAATGGCGGATCGGGCTTGGGAGTAATGGCGCTGAGCAGGAGAATTAATGAATTGCAAGGACATCATTCCCGAATGGCGTGCCTCAATCAGGGCAAAAAAGAGCTGTTCCTCGGCAGATATGGCACAGAGGCATGCTTCAGGTTGTTAATTCGGCTGAGTTCCAGGGCAGCGAACAGCGCATGGGAGCCTCCCTGGGTCAGGTATATGTCCGTTGGTTCTGGAATGTTAAGAGAGTCCGTTGGGTCTGAACTTGTTTCATTAAGTTTATTCCCGTGTCTGAATACTGTTGACGTATGTTTCATTAAGTTCATTCTCTGTGTCTGTGTCTGGCACAAGAATTTCGTGTTGCTTGTCATTGTTTGGGGTCTAAGCATAGCGTATCTGGTCAGTATCGGGCGAGAGCAGTGGGTTTTATCAGTTAATAATTGGGTTGTGCTGGAAGGCGTCTGGTCTTGGAGCGTCTGGTCTTTAGCCTGCAATTGGTTGTTCATCTCCCAAATTCAGAGTCTCTGTCTGGACATTCACCACCCGAATTTCACCATGCCTCGACAACATGGAATCCCCAGACGTGGGAGTAATACTGGGTCAAGGGGAGGTTCTTGCAGTCGCGGAGGCTCTGTCCCGCAATGCTTAGAGCCTTTAGCTTCTGTCCTGCCCCCCTCACCACCCTCCGACAGTTCTGGTCCCTCTCTCACCAGTTCTTTCCATTCAGCTCGTTTTAAGTTTCGCAGCAAGCTGAACAAGCTACTCATCTCTGCTATTGTAACGGTTCTCTTTTCGGAGGAGGAGGAAGAGCCTGCTAGTTCGGAAGAAACATCCAGGGAGCAGGCTCACTCCCATACTTCCAGTGCTCTTCAAGGAAGCCCAATTGGGGATGTCCTCAACGACTCAGGGATTTTGAGCGACGATGGCCAGCAGGAAATCTCTCGGCACCAGCTTTCATCTTCACAGGAGCCCATTATGGAATGTGAGCCTGCGAGCACCTCCGGGAAACATCCTCAGCCTTGTTCTCCCTCCAGGACGCAGCGCGATGGATGTAGAAAACAACCTCATGGTTACCTAGGTCAACTAAGCAAGCGAGAAGGATGCCGGCTCTCCTCAGCAAGATTAAGAGCTTCATGGTTTCAATGACTTTTCCGAAAGCGAACTTCTATGGTTTGTTCTTGGTATGCTTTTTCCTAATTTGCATGGTCTATTTTCTCAATGGCATGAGATTTACAGTCTACAGGTTTTTTGAGTCTCAATGGAAATGTAATAGCCCTTCTAAAGGGAAATATTTTTGTAAGGGATCAGGTTATTATGCAGCCTCACCCTGATCTAGCTCAGTGCAGAGATGAATTTTCTAAAGAACACTAGTTTGCCTATGGTTTTGATATTTAACTATGTAAAAGTCAGGCATCAGGACACCTGCAATAGTTTTTTTGGTAGAGGGCAGGCTACAGCCCCCTCAGAGGTTGTTGGTACCATTCTAAGACCCCTTTTTCCCTCCCAAAACATGACCATTTCCTACCTTTTTCTCATCATTCATTCCTCAAATTCCTTGGAAATTAATTAATTTAATAGTTTATAGTTGTTGAATTGCATATTAATTGATTTAGGGGTTTTGTGTTGATAAATTAGGATTTTTGGCCTAAATCACTACAGGAAGTCTCAACAACCTGTAAATGGCTTATTATGTGACATGTGGCATGGCAGCCAAGTCGGAGCGAAAGGCATGGGCGAAAAGAGGAATGTCCAAGCATGGACAAGCACCTATCCCGAATTGGAAACATTCCTCCTATATGCACGGTCAACGCTTAGTCAACTCTGGCATGTTGGCACAAAAGTAGCAACAGCACTCAGTTTTAGTCCATTTGATTTTTAAGTTGTTTCCTAGTTTTAATATGCGTAAGTAGATTAGGAACATCTCTGCGTTTTTACCAAAAGCGGAAACAGCCGCCTATGGATAAACATCCATTTTTCAAAGGATGTAATGCATGTAATTAAAAGACTGAACCGGGACATATGTTCGTTTACACTATCATTTTGATATTGCAGACTGTTACGTTTTTACATTGTCACTTCAGAACAGAGCTTTTGGTTTTCAATATAATATCGCATTACAATCTCTTCGCTTTAATACTGTGATCGTGGTGTGATTATCTCGGTGTGCCAGAGACGCGGACGGGCCCTGCGTGTATGGTATACCGACATTTCATTTACGTTTGCATTGTATTTACATTGTGGTTTTAATTTCGTTTTACAGTCAATCGTTTGAATGATACTTGAATACGATTTATATGTTCAGAGATTTGATTGTGTTTATGAATGCGTTAATTAGATTTATGTACATGTGTTCGAATAAACCCTCTTCTGGACTGTGAATTGCATCCCGTAAAGGATTCGATCCAGGGCTGTTTATAAAACACTGATATGGACGATGTTTATGAGTTTTCCTTTGCATGCCTTCATTAAATATTCATGACTATTGAATGACATTGAACAGGGGTTTCATGTTGGTGTCTCTGTAAGGAGGTCGAGCCTTTAAAGATAGTCATATACAGCATGTTATGGATTGCATTTTAGCTGTTAATAGCATATGGTTTGATGCTTAATTAGCATATGGTTTGATGCTTAGTTAAGGTTTTGATTGATAGTTTAAAAATAGATTTAATCCCAGCACTGTACTTAGGAGTCATAGGTTTAAAGTAGATCCTTTATGCTTATATATTTTAGGCACACGCCTCTAAGTATACGCACCCTGGTTGACAATTAATTTAGACCGATTTAGCACCCCTAGATAGGACACTACATTTTGGCGCCGTTGCCGGGGAGGCGTACTTAAAGGATTGAAAAATTTAATAGACAAAAATCAACAAAAATTTAGTTAAAAATCATGCTCATTTATGCCTAGGTTTAGAGACAATCAGGGTAGATTCAGAAGAACCCCCCCACCATTCAAAAACTAACCCATCATCATCAAGAGCAGACTCTGTAAAGAATTCAACACCAGCTGAGGAAAATTTCATTCAAGCATTAGAGGATAAACAAAAATTAGGACAGAGACTCACTCTCGTTGAAAGGCAAACTTTATACATACATAAATCTCAGAAGAGGGACTTTTCTAGGTCTGCCACACAAGGAGAAAGTAGTGCAGTGATTCAATACACTCCAGAAATTGAACACATTCCAGACACTGAACACTCTTACCTTAATCGCCTCTTTGAAGGAAGTGACTCTGATACAGAGAAATCTACTAAGATGGTTGAGGAAGGATATGGGTCAGCACCACATCAAAGACAGAGAGATGTGGAAGAGTCCACTTTTCCTTTTCCCATACAAGAACCACAGGAAGATGATGAGATCAAAATGAAAAATATACCACCATCAGTGCTACGTAATTTCTATGGTATGGCTTCAGAAGATCCGGACTATTCGGACTCATTCTTGTTCGAATTTGACATTGTATGTCGGACATATGGCTATACTGAAGATGCCCATAGGCTCAGATTTTTTCCGGCCACACTAAAAGCATCAGCCTTGAGATGGTTCATGGGGCTTGGTGAACATACTATCATAGATTGGGATGGTATGAGAAAAGTATTTCTAAGGAAATATCAACCTTATTGCAGATCCAAAGACTCTAAAGATGACATCTTTAGAATGACCCAACAAGAGGATGAAACCTTAGAGGAATACTTGGAACGGTTTATCTATAACTTACAAAAATCTAAACACCGAACTATGCCTCTTGAACTGACCCGCACAATATTCTTGAAAGGTATCAGAGAAGAATATATGGATGACCTCAATTTAATGGGTAAAGGTGACATCTCTGTTTTACCCTTTGAAGAAATCGCTGATCTATGCGAAAAGTATTCAAGGAGTAAAGCTAAGATGGGAAAAAGAACCTTGTCATCCAAGGCCACTAAGTCCAATTCAACAAGTGTCACAAGGGCTGAGATAGGCAACCTATTAGAAGAATTCAAGATAGATTTATTAAGCACAATAGGGAACCAAATTGACACTTTAAAAGCCAAAAAGAAACAAGAAGTTGAGGATCAGGTAATGTCTATTTTCTGCCCCAAGTGCCGGAAGAAACATGCATTAAAGGACTGTCCACTAGATAGCATTCAAGTTTGTGCTTTCTGTACTGAACATCATGACATATTTAACTGTCCTAAAGTTAAGGTTTTGCAGAACTATAACATGGCAGCCAATGCAGAGATGGAAAACATGTATTACATGGGCGCAAAAAGACCATGGCAGCCAAGGCCAGCACCTCAAG
>APFE030528589.1:0-12840 GCA_000404065.3 Pinus taeda
TTAAAAATGATTAAAATATTTAATAAATAAATAAAGTGATGTTATTAAAAAATTAATTGGCAACAATGTTCTTCTGTTGTTGGCTTATTTGATGTGTTCATCAAGAGAAGTGATGTGTAATTAATGATTTATATAGTGTATCTCGATGAGGGAGAAATTAGCATAAATATGATATGCCATTGTTAAAGTTTAGTTGAGCTATAGTGCATAATGAAGTTGTTTGAATATTTGTAGAAGTGAGCGACAATTAGAGAGGTTGAGATTGTGCTGCAAAGGGAGCTGACTTATTTATGTGTTGCAAAGTTCATTTGTCTGCTTTGGGTTCCAGCCTTAAAATGAATGAAAATGTGGCCCTGAGAATTTGAGGAGGATGGGACCTCCGACAAGTGATGGCATGCCAAGATAGGAGTAGTGACTGCTTGCTGGTAGTGGCAAGAACCCAATGGATAGGGAGTTGGGGCTTCATAGTTGGTGGTGGCCAACAAACTATTGTAGAGGAGTAATGGCTCTTAGCTAGTTGGGGCTAGCATTTGTAAAACAAATTGATTAATAATAAAAGAAAGAGAAGTAACACAACAATAACAAGGTGGTTTTCTCCCTCTTGAGCGTTTCCACCATATATCTTTGTGTCCTATGTGTATGCTTGATATGATGTCCATGTTAATTGTTTAGTGTGGTTTACATGATAAAAACTATTGATGCTATTTTGTGTAATGTTTGACTAATTATTTGAAAAAAAATATTTTAAATTATTATATTTGTTATCACTACCGATTCACCGCCCCCGCCCCTGCCCCCACTCTTAGTAGTGATTTGATTCTAACAATCAATATCAAAGCAGGTGCCTTCTATTGTGGCTTAATCGCTGGAAGGTGGATATGGGAAAATCATGGGTTATCAAAGTGCCCTGTTGCTTAGTCCTGCTAATTTTCAAGAATGGAGAGAGAAGGTGAAATCCCAATTATGTGCACTTGGATCTAAAGTATGGAATGCTGTGGTGAATGGTTATGATGAAGAACCCCCTATAAACAAGTCCAACAATGGAATGCCCAAGCTAAGTTTACAATTTATGACAATCTTCATAATCCGGATCTTGAGAAAGTCGTGGATCTCAAGTCTGCAAAGGAGAATTGGGAAAGGTTGCAGGCCCTGCGTGAAGGAGAAAGCAGTACTAATGGCAAAGAAAAGGAAGAAGAAGAAAAAGGCCCCTTAAAAGGAAAGTGATCAACCAAATGACATTTTCTCTCACAGCATCAAAGTGGTATATTTTCAAGAAGAGAGAGAGAGGCTAGATATCAAACTCAACTTAGCTCTACATTAGCTGAAATAGAAAAGCTCTCTACAAAAATAGAGATCTAAAAAAGCTTCTTCAAATATTTGAAGAAAGAGAGTAAGCTTTTAATGAAGAAATTATTAGTTTGAAAACACGAATAGAACAAGGAAGGAGGATTGAAGAAGGAATGAGAAAGTATTTTAAATAAAAGGAAAATGATTGTGAAAGATTAGAAGTTGAGGTTGTTTCTATGAGAAACAATTTAGAGAAGAAGAAAAGTTAGGAGGAAGGAGAATCTAGATCTAAGGCGACATCCAAAAGGACTTTCAAATAAAATGATTCTAGCAAGAAAGGGGGCCAACAATTACATCAATAGCCAAGAAGAGAGTTAAGAAAATAATTATCAATTACAAGATCTTTCACTTCATCATCGGAGGATATAAAGTGCCTCACTTGCCATAGTTTTTCACATATAGTAGTTGATCATAAACAAAGAATGATCAATTTATATCAGTTGAATAGGCAGTTGAAGTTGGAGCAAAAAAGGAAACCTTCTCAACCTAGCAATTAAGGAAGATCATCATCAACCATCAAGTATAAAAATTCCTTTTATGGTCACTTATTACTTATGAAATGTTTTTAGGCACAACGTTGTTGCATGCAGGACTAATGCAAAGAAGGAAAAGAATAGAATGCAGATCAACAAAAGATCTGAGCCTTTTCCACCATTCCTTGGTCACATGAAATGTTTTACATGAGACAATCTTGGCCATCTAACCAAAGATTGCAAGATGCCTAAGTTAGTTGCGTGATCCATTAAAAAAGAGAAGCTTAATCAAACAAGATTAAAAAGAAATTCTAGAAGCCTAGTCCTTAGAACAAAAACCAACATATTAGGGTTTGAGAGAGGAAGGAGCACCAAGAGACCTTAATGAATATTTGAAGCCAATTAGGTCCTAGGGGGGGCATGTAAAATAAAGTGCATGAGTTCAAGGGGATCCTCAAAGAAAAGAAAGTTTTTCTTATCATTTTATTGTCTCGATGTAAAATTTTTGTCTTGGTTTTAATATGTCATTTTATCATGTCCTCTAAAGGTGCTTTGATGGCTCTATTGTTGATGTAATCATTATTTTTTATGTGGCTCAAATTGATACTTGAAGTGAAGCCCCAATCTCTATTTGAATACTCCTTTATGACCCTGTGAGCAAGTGTGCAAATCCATGATCTAATTTAAAAGTGTTTCAATTAATGGATATGGTCCAAATCCTCCAACTAGGTGTAATGAAACTAGATTAATAAGTTGTTGATTTAGTCTATGCGTTTTGAGCACTTGTGGAATAAAATATAGGTATATTGCCATGCTAGTATGTTGTACCTGCAATGGAATCAGTGTAAGGAATGGTTAGAGATTTGAAGACACAAAGAACATAGAATGTATATGCATTGGACAAGTCCATGGATTGGTTTTGAATGTTATTGTTGAGAAATTGGTTTAAAAATTTACTATGCTAAGGTTTGAAGGGAATTGGAATTTAGGTTGGATGCTTGAATGCATTGAATTAGTTCCAATATGTACATAGTTTGTCTTATTCATATCAAACGAACATGTTTTCAGTGCATAAAGAATTCAACTATGGGTTGATTTCTACTGAGGAACAATCTAGTCATACAAAAAAGAGGAAAATGTGATGGGCATTTAACTTGACATTTGTGATGTCTTTCATTTCTTATATGAACTAGAGTGATCAAAGGAAATTGGGAGGGATTCGTGTTTGATATATTATTTTCATGTTGTGAAAATCATCCAATGAATAAATCGGATCTTCAAGGGCATGATGGAAAATAATAAAAGTATGATTTGATATTTTTGGCACTCAACCTTGTTCAAAATGGCGATTAGTTCTTATTATATTGACTAGATCTAGTTTCAAGTTGGTGCAACAATGTAGTGGAGCACATTATCTATCTAACCTAATCAGAATGTGAACATGTTAATAGTCTAGTTGTTATGCCATGAATATTTGGTTTAATCTGGGTGATATGGTTGAGTTGTCACCAAAAGAGAGTGGATTGAATTAATATCAATCTATTCATGAGAGTGTTAGTTGTTGGATGTGCATGGATCTAGTTAAAGAGTGAAACATTTTCAATGTTTGATTTAGTCCTTCATATAGCAGATCAATTTGGTTATGTTGATTTACTCATGCATTGACTAGATCTGGTCACCAAATCATTATGGATGGCATGAATGCACTAACTATTTGGTAATGGTGGATCTGGTGTGTTAATTAGTCATTGATGGGGTCCAAATTGATCCTTTGGGAAAATCAATTTTAAATAATGGTGTTATGTATTGATTATAGGGTTGGAAATTAAAAACATTACCTGTAGAATGAACATGAACAGAGAATGTGTTTTTTGATGTTGTAGAATGAGTGACTAAAGATGGTGTGATGGAAGTGAGATCATTGTTGGAGTTTATGCGCATATAAAGTGTGTTTGGATACTATATGGTAGAGGTTAGAGCGCACATGACAAAGAATTGTGTTGGTCTAGATCAGTCACTCGATACATCCACATTGTCAAAGCTAACACTCTTACTGTATACACAAGTAGAAAAGCCTTATAATTAATAAGTCTCGGGTTTTGCATATATCAACATGGGCTGGTGATTGTATTCGAGTTGTAATAAATCTCTGAAGTTTTGTTAGGGTAAAGTAGTAAAGAATGTTGTCTACTTGACATAGCTTCCAGACGGGAAGTCCCAACATACTCAGGGAAGGTTCATGTTTGTTTTTTTTTTCACGAACATTTTTGTAGGGTTTTGCATCATCTCTAGCAATGGCCTCTATGGATATTAAGTCGGTTCCATAGAATGGCATCAAAAGTACATAGGAAAGTAAAGTAGGAAGTTTTTTTATTGAGAGTATGTATGTTGTTGTTGTATGTTGTTGTTGTATCTGATATGATTCTAAAGCCATGTATTGTTGAGAGTGAGAGAGGATGAGGTGTTGTTGAGATGTAATGGTTCATAAATCCATGTAATGTTCATATGTTGCTACCGATGTTTAGATGTTGCCAAAATTTTGGATTTCTCATTTATGGGTCGGATTGGTTTATTGAGTCAGGGTTTATCACTATATTGATGGTGCCAGACCCGCCAACATGTCAGGGGATCTCCTGGTAAGAAGTCCCAACTAGTTTTATACACCATTTACCACCCTTGGTAGATTTGATGCTCTATGATATGGCCTAGGGCAACCCTTCCTTACCAGACTTGGTCCATTTTCTAAAAAACAATGTTTTAAATCCCATACGCAATTATGCCCTATCGAAAGCACATGTACACGTGAGTCAGCCTATACCCAAACTGCGTAGATATGTTAAAACATTAAAAATATATATAATCTCCCTTAATTTAGGTGGGGTTTACGGGTTTGACTCGATACCCACCTACTATAGCCCGTGGGCCAACTATTTCCCAATTGAAAAAACAAATTTGGAGAAGTATAAATACATCTCCATGGGAAGGCCTAAAGGATGAGAAAGGATTAGATATTGATATTATAGTTGATTACATCCCTAATCAAGTCTAAAGATATCGTTGTACCTTCTGCATTCCCAAGTCGTAGGAAACCCATGTTTCCTTCTTGAGATGTTCATCATCCCTTTATGACATCCTTGTGTATACTTATTGAGGAGGATTGTTGAGGCCTGGGTAGGACAAATCTAGAGGACAGTTTCTCTTAGAGCTAGCAGACGACTCAGGTTGTAGTTCTTCCATATTTTCTTTAGCTTACATTAATAAAGAGGGGTTGCCTTGTTCATGATGATTATGGTATTTATGCATTAATTTATGTCATGATTTTCTTATAATATCTCACATTAATGCTTATATGATATAACCTTGATATCATGAACATTCTTTCAGTTATTTTTGG
Organism: Pinus taeda; assembly: GCA_000404065.3. Classification (NCBI taxonomy): domain Eukaryota; kingdom Viridiplantae; phylum Streptophyta; class Pinopsida; order Pinales; family Pinaceae; genus Pinus; species Pinus taeda. The sequence goes on from APFE030528589.1 coordinate 5,215, forward strand.
TGTATATGATTTGCCTTGAATGAATTGCAAGTCTTAAAGCACAAGGAAGATACAAAGGGTTTGAACCTTACGGGAATGACCTCAAACGTAGGACCTACGGGTAATACCTTTTGTACCAACCTTAACTGTTTAAGTATTAGGAATACTTGTTTGTGTGTCTCTTTATGTTGTATGCCCTCCACTATGTTGGGGTTCTCAACCCAAGACCCTAGGGTGATTCTACCTGAAACAAAATTGGCGACTTTGCTGGGGAAAGCATTCTTGTTTTTCCTATATTGGGTTGTTTCTTCTTGATCAAGGCCTATTTGATTGATTTCTTGCTTTTACAGTGTCTGTGACCTGTCTGATTCCTGGGCATGAAGTTTGATATTTTGGATCAGGCCTGGATTTTTTGTTTTTCTTTATTGAGCTTTACATACACGCATTTTAGAGGATACAATAGCGTATACATGCTAGTTTCTTCAAAGAAACTCGCATATATGTGATTTTCCTTTGTTTTAGTCACGTATACATGTTGTTTTATCTTTGCACAATCGCATATACCTTATTTTGAATAAATTTTTAAAAATATTGGACCCAGTTAAGATTTTTGCCTAGTGTTTTTTTCTATTTTCTGGTCATTCACTGTCAGTAAAGCTCTGCTTTCATGCAAGTTTTCAGTTTCTATGCTTATCCCTGTTGAAAAACCTAGTCAACCTTGGGTTTTATTTTTTAGTAAAGTTTCAGTTTGGGGTTTGGGTTCAAGGCTTCTAGTATAAGTTCTTGGGTGTTCTAACTTTGTGGAACAAGAAATTGTTTGCAGTTTTATTTATAACCCAACTTTTGGATTACTTTGCTTTGATTTCCTTTTTCTGGTCAGCCTATTTTGTTTTTCATAGTTTTTGAGTGCCTCTTTAGCAATCTTGAAAGTCTTTTTGACATTCTTTTGGTTTTCTAAAGTCCTTTATACTATTGTTTAGATCAATCTATGCAAGTCTGTAGTCCTTTGTCATTTCAAGTTTTATTATATTAATGATGTGCATAACTTACGAATTTTGGGACTCTTTATGCTTGGTTTTGGTCTTGGAATTTTAGTAGTGTTTGTGTTCTCAAAAAAGTTCTTTGGGTTCTTTAAAAAAAAATACAAAAACATCGTTCCTGCCTTTCTTTTTCTTTTCATTTTTCGTTATTGGTTTCCTCATTTTTTTTGAGAAATTGTGAACTTTTTCAATTGGTTTTGAGGGAAGTTTGTCATTGAATTTGTGCCCTCCTCATAGCCAAGTTGGCCTATTGATCTTGTGAAGGAACACATTTTCTTACATGAGCATCCATAGAATCTTACACCATCATTATAGTTTGGATTAAATTAGTTTTCACTGTAGGCATTTTAGTCTTTCTGTTAGATTTTGAGTGTGTGGAGCATGTTTTCTGAAAAAGAAAAAAAATTGCTTTTACAAGTTTATTCGTAGAACCTTATAGAAATCTATTTTCATCGAAGAAAAATAACTACATTTGCATATGGCAGAGTTTCTATTGATTTCTTTTGCGTCAAAACACCACAAGTTTCACTCTCATTTTACCCGTGACCTAAAGAACAACCTTTTAAAATCATGTGCTTAATTAAAAAGAACTAGATTTTTTTTTTATTTGTCTTTAATACATCAAAAAGTCTAGCTCTTTAGGGCCTTGGAATAGGCGAGTGGAGAGTTAACTCTCCAAGGCCACTGAAACTATTAAACATAGATGTTGAATAATGAGTGAAATCCAGTGTCGTTAGAAAGACCGAGAAAGCTCTGTTACTGGGAGTCAAGCGCGAGGGAGAGTGAAGACAGGGAAAGAGAAATACCCCCTCTCCTACTTGTTGGATCCCGCTTCAAGATTGTTCCGCATAGATTTTGATATGAACTGGAGTCCATAGTTGATATTCCTAGGGACCACATAGGTCGTTGTAGAGGGGAATCCCGCAGGACATGAGATAGACATTGCATCATGCTCATTAGTACTTCTAGAGGGTACCCTTGCGAAGCTTGGGTACTTGCACCGACAAAGTATTTTGTCTGGGGGTCAGCGTAACTATTTCTGTCACCTTCGCTAGTAGGTTTGGGTTGTGATTATCCTAAACTATCTTTGGAAGGTCCTTGATTTCACTTTCTTCTATTTTGGTGTCCAGTCCTCATCACCGAAAATGGAGATACTTAGAAGTTGCTTGATTTGTTGTATCTTCTATGGAATTTGTTAGAGAGTGCTCTTTGCTTCTAGTTGGCCATAATTTTATAAATAATTTTGAGTCTTTAATTAGTTCTCTTAAATAATTAAAAGTGGTTGATCAACCAGTTCGTCAGTCTAGGAGGCTTCGTGAGCTTTCACCTACAAGTGCAGAGCCTTCCTCCAGAAGGCATAGGAGAAATTCTTCTAGTCATTTCCAATCAATGGCATCAGACGTAACGGAGATTGATCCTCTAGTTCAAGCTATTGTTTCACAGAATAGACCTAGTGTAAGTCGAGATTTGGAGAGGAACACTCTAGTCCTTTCTAGAGTCCTCTTCCAATCGGAAGATGTTATAGAGGTTGGAGAACTCCCTGAGTCTCCTGAGGCTTTTTCTTCTCCTCTCCCTCATGATTATCCAGAGATTTTATTATACGTCAGGGCCCCGAACCACAGGCCTTCGAGCCCTGGTCTATATCAATATTTTCCTTTGATGACCACTGCTGGGAGCATGGTTTCAACTATGAGTGCTACTATTGTACATACTCCTTTCTCAGTACAAGGAGGAGGTACAATTTCCATACCTTCAATCACTCCTAGCACTGTAATATTTGGCTCTACATCCATTCTATCTTCGAGTGGGGGCACCCAAGCTTTTTCCTCCAACACTGATTCTTTCCCCTTTGGAATGCCTTCTAGCACAATTCCTTCAGTTCCCTTAACTTATCCATCCATTTCTTCCACGTGTATGACTTCCATGGTGAGTGGGTCAGCTTCTTTTCAGAGTTCCCCTTTTGGGAGTGGTCATATACCACATTCTAAGCCATCTCTAGGATCAATGCCTTTTCCCTCTAGAGTTCAAGGTTATAATTCTTTCCAAGGATGGACTAATCTAGCTATTAGTAGCTTGGGAGCCGCGAATCAGTTCTCTTTAGGCCAATAGGGGAACATGCCTTACTCCTCCATGAGTTCATTTCATAGTTTTTATCCCTTTGCTAATGCATGGAACCTTTTTTCATTGGAGGAACTGGATGGGGGAGTGGCTTTGGCCTAGACTCTAGATTCAACTTCTGCTATGGATTGCCTGGATATTGTTTTTCCATCTGAAGAATCAATTCTAGAAGAAATGACGAGTATTGAGATGTCGTGGGATGATTTGCATCATTGGTCATATTTCTTCCCTGATTTATGAGAAGTAGAATCAAGCTTGTCGAGTCCTTCATCTACTAATTATGTTCACACAGTTTTAAATCCTTTGGCTCCAACGCAGTTTTCAGCCGAAGGTAACATGTTTGTCATTTCAAAAACTATTCTAGTGAACATCTCTAAGAATCCCAACGCTATCAAGAATGTCATCATTGGAGTTGATTGTTCCCTTGAAGAAATTCGAATTTATACCAATCTCTTTAAAGAGTTTCGAGATGTGCTTGCTTGGTCTTATGAGTAAATGCATGGGATAGATCCATCTATAGCCCAGCATGAGATCACTACATATGAAAATGCAAAACCTATTCATGAGAAGCTTCGACCGGTAAACCCTAGGAAAGCAACAGTTATCAAAGCTAAGGTTGAATAGTTTCTTAAGGCGAATTTCATATACCCCATTCCTTTAATTGAGTGGGTATCGAATCTAGTCCCAGTTGACAAGAAACAAGGAATAATCCATGTGCACATTGACTTTGGGGACTTGAATAAGGGTTGTTTTAAAGATAATTACCCCACACCATTTATTGATCAAATTATCGATGAGTGTGCAGGTAATGAGGTTTTCTCTTTTATGGATGGATTTTCCGGTTATAATCAAATCACTATTCGTTCGGAAGATCAACATAAGACAACTTTTATTTTCCCTTGGGGTACATTTGCATATAAGAAGATGCCTTTTGGACTTAAGAATGTTGGAGCTACCTTTCAGCGAGCCATGTCATATTCCTTCCACGATATAAAACATATTATTGAAGCCTACTTGGATGATTTAGTTGTTCATTCTCGAAAGAGAATTGATCATCCTAAGCATCTTCGATTAATTTTTGAATGATGTCATTTCTACAAAATCAGGTTAAATCCAAATAAGTGTGTTTTCACTATCACGTCTGGTTGGTTGTTGGGATTCATCGTTTCTACTAAAGGGATTCGTGGAGGATCCCTTCAAGGTTGAGGCAATACCTTAGTTGCCTCCTCCGTCCACTATTCATCAACTTCAAAGTCTTCAAGGAAAAGAAAATTTCTTAAGGATATTTATCGCTAATTATGTCAAGATTACTAAAGGATTTATGAGACTTCTCAAGAAAGGGGTCCCATTTCTATGGGACGATTTCATGCAATGCTCATTTGATGCTTTGGAAAAAGCATTAACCTCTGCTCCTTTATTGAGTCCACCTAATTATATTAGAGACTTCCTTTTATATCTCACTACAGTTGAATTAACTATTGGTATGGTTTTGGTTCAAGAAGATGATGCTTTCACTGAGCACGTAATATATTATTTGAGCCGAGACTTAGTGGGCCCTGAACTGCAATATTCTCCCATTGAGAAATTAGCTTTGGCAGCTTTCCATGCTATCCATCGACTTAGACATTATATTCTTCTTAGAAAAACTTTCGTCTTAGTAGTTGTCAATCCATTTCAATTTATTCTCAATAGGCGAGTGATTGGGGGAAAATACAACGGACGGATTGTTATTTTATAAGAGTTCGGTATTGAATTCATGTCAACCAAGTCTAAGAAATCGTTATTATTTGTAGAATTGATCTCAGAGTTGCCTTTCGAGGAAGGAATAGTTTATGAGGAATATTTTCCTGATGAACATGTTTTCCTTATTTCCTTGCAAGATCCTTGGTATGGAGATATCATTATATATCTCTAGACTTCGAAGTTTCCTTTCACTTTTTCGAAGGATGAACGTAGAAAGTTACGTCACGGCTAAAAGCTATATTATTATAGGTGACACTTTATATTGTCGCAGGGTTGATTCAATTCTTAGGCATTGTTTAACCTTAGAAGAAGTCGAATCTGTGCTAAATGATTGCCACAGTGGAGCTTGTCGTGGTCATCTATCTGGGCTTGCAACAACCTAAAACAATTTGCGTGTAGGCTACTTTTGGCCCTCGATCTTCAAGGATTGTGTTGAAGAGTCAAGAGATGCCACCCTTGTCAGTTTATACTCGAAAAATGTGTGCACAACTAGCTCTGCTCTTTATTGTGATTACCATTGGTTCACTCACGAAGTGGGATATTGATTTACTACTTGCAATCCCCCTTCGACGGGAAATCATAAGTATATCATCGTAATTGTCGACTACTTTATTAAGTGGGATGAGGCTATGCCCACTTTCAAGAACGATGGTGAAACAGAAGCCCTGTTTCTCTTCAACCAAGTCATTTCCTGGTTTGGTATTCCCAAAGAGATTGTCATTGACCATGGTAGTCATTTCCAGAACTAGACAATGTATGAATTAGCTCTTAAGGTGGGTTTCCGGAAAGAGCATTCATCTCCTTATTATCTTGAGGCCAATGGGCAAGTTGAATCCATGAATAAATCCCTAAAAATCATTCTGCAAAGGATGATTAACAAAGCTCGATATAATTGGCACATTATGTTATATCCGGAGCTTTGGGCATACCAAATGTCAGTCAAGACTGATACAAGTTTTACTCCTTTTCAACTACTTTATGGGTTGGAATCAATTTTTCCCGTGGAATGTGAAATTCATTCCCTTAAATTAACTGTTTAACATCTTCGAGATATTTCTAGTATTGAAGAACACCTCGTTCATTTGGAACATCTCGATGAGCAGTGTCAAGATGCAACCATAATCAATGAAGCTCATAAAAAGAGAGTAAAAGCTCAATATGATAAGGTTGTCTGTCCTAGGGTTTTCTCTAAAGGTGACCTTGTTTTTCTTTATGACAAAGACAAAGACACCTTAGGGGCAGGCAAGTTAAAATCTATGTGGTAGAGTCCCTTCATTGTTAAAAAGGTCTTGAAAAAGGGAGCTTATGAGTTGGTTTATTTTGAGGGAAACGAATTGGCGGAGCTCAGAAATGGGCTTTATCTTAAAAATTATTTTGCATAGGCTTCAACTTAGCATTTTCTTGGTTGTAAATGTTGTATATTTGTGCATATCTATCTATCGGTTTCGTAGTGATGTTGATATTTTTGATCTGCTTTGGAAGGTATTGATGGACGATTCGATATATCTAGGTTCACTGATGGTGCTAGTAGACACACCCGTAACCTTGCTTCCGCAGCTTGGGTGATTTGTTATCCATCTGACCAATTGTTGGTTTCAACAGGTGTATGTATCATTCATGCTTTGAAAAATGTTGTCGAATATATTGTTGTCATTAATTTACTATAAGAGGCAATATCTCTTGGTGTTGATTCATTAGTAGTATACTTGGATTCGCAACTGGTGGTATCTCAAATAAACAACATCTATTGTGTGAGAGATCCTTATTTATATTGCAATTTTTTGAGAGTGTGTTTATTACAAAGATCATTTATTTATATCACATTTATTCATATTCCACGATCAAAAAATTCATTTGCGGATTCTATCGCTAATCGAGAATTAGATTTGCACATAAATCATTCATCACATTAAAAATAAAAAATAATCGAAGAGTCATTTATATATATATGATCATCATAGTGAAAATATCGGTAGATAAATAGAAGTATTATTCTCAAAATAATATACAAAATTGGGACAAAATCATCCCACAAAATTAGGGTGTATGCCAATAATCATGTCTAATCAAAATATCTGATCATCCATAAGTTTATATATAAGTGTCCTGCTCAGGGTGAGTGTCATGGAAGAATATGATGGCATTTTCCACCTGTCAGAACAGTCGCACCCAATCAAGTGGCACTTCTTCCACACACCTTTGCACCTCCTTCGGAAGGTCCTCTATGGCTACCATAGGTACCTGGTGAGTCAGTCTCACTAAGTTTCTTTTTACAACATGAAGGGTCCTTTCGGTCTTAGCTGCAGCCCCTCCGCGTCTCTTCTGTGACGCCTGTGCCTAGGTAGACCCGCAGGTCTTACTGGTCCAATATCTGTGTCATGATCAAAATAATTTTGTAAGTGTTTTTCTCATCAAAAATATTTCTAGTTTATTTATACTTAAAATCTATTTTTTTTTAAAACATTCCAAAAATCAAAAACATTTTTACCTATGGCTCCCCATGCTACATCAGATGGCAACACCAGATCTGGGTCTCCTCTGAAATCCATGCTAGTGTAGGGGTAGAGTTTTGGGAATTTTTAGTGTCTACGGATAAACACTTGAACCACTAGACTAGTAGCTAAGTCTAGAACAACAGTGCAAAGCATTCTCTACTTTTCCTATAATCAACAAACTAAAATAAGAGGTAAAGAAGCCTACCTATAGCTTTCTCTTACTCCTTATCTCCCTTGATAAAATATAATAA
>APFE030528602.1:0-14205 GCA_000404065.3 Pinus taeda
ACTTAACACATAAAATGTAAAAGCTTCTAGACAACCTTCTCAACATAAAAACTATCATCACAATAAGACATTATTATTATTATAGTCGTGTAGGGTTGGATTCTCGACATGCATAATAATTACAATTAACAGAATACCTCAATTTATGAATCATTAGTAAAACCCAAATTCACTATATTCTAAACCTTAACATTGAGTTAAATTCAATATTTTTACTTTAATTTAACTATATTTAAACTAAGTTGCAAATACTAGCTACTATGTAGCACTTAAAAAAAAAAACAATCTCTTCTTTATTAATTTAATTATATTTATATAAAAAATTACCAAAATATTAATAATAAGTAATTAATTTTCAATCTTTTCAAATAAGAAATTATAATTTTTTTTTTCTTTCTCAAAAGTAATAATTAATATCAAGTTTAAATATTTTCAATATCCTTTATTATATTCTTAATTACCCATAAGATGATAATATGCCCATTCAAAACATTAAAATAAAACATCCAAACCACAGACATATATATATAAATAATAAATAAATAATGGGTTTATTTGATAAAATGTTAAATATATGAAATTTATATTAACAATTAAATATTGTGTTTCCAAATATTAATAATATTAAAATGATTAGAATGTTTTTTTATTTTATTTTTATGTTGTTGTTAATGTGAAGGGTAAGTAGCCCACGAGGCTTTGGATTGACGGTGAATGGGTGCGCTATTAAGGCACTCCTTGCGATAGGTCACCGGTTCAAATCCCCCGTGGGTACTTAGGTTAGTCTTAACGTAGAAAAAAGAAAAAGAAAAAAATGTGAAGGGTAAGTTAGTTATCAAATTTGGTGTATGAGCCTCTTTTGTTTATGGGAGAACGATATTGTTTTCGCTAAGTGATTCATCTACCATTGTTAGGCAGACAAATCAGTTCTTTTGGACAAGAATGATCTCCCTAGATTTCTAACAAAACCTAGTAACAAACATCAAAATCATTGCTACCTTTCCTTAGCCTATAATTGAAACATGAAACATGTAGTACACGAAGAATCACTTACCTATTAGCGACGTGCTTGTAGAATTCCCTTTAGTGATTTCCACAACGAACTTTTCCTCAATGCCTTAGAGGTTTTCCCAATGCTTTCCGCAACTTTTCCATGAAGCTCCAAAAGAGATCTTGATAGACAAAAATATTGAAAGGGATCAAAACATCTCACATATAAATTTAAAGGTAAATGAAATCCCTAACATAACATATGACATATAGTTGAATCAATAATCAGTTATAAACCATGCGAGTGATCAAAGAATCTCACAAATAATGTAAAAGTAGACTCAATTAGGCAAGAACAACTTCTCTGTACTAAATTCGAAAGATAACAAGCTTACAACCTAGTTTCCTTGGTGTCACAAGCCTCTTTCAATGGTCTTCATTCCTTCCCTTGATTAAAATTCCTTCGGACCCAACAACATAAGTTTACAAATCCAAGTCTGTCTCATCCTCTATTCTTGTGCTCATTTTATAGGAAAGAGGAGGAGGTTTCTAGTTCCTCTTCTCAAGGGATATGATTCTTAAGAGGAGGATATTAAATCCATGAACCAAGGGATAAGGCATAGGTATGTAGTAGTTGAAGTTTATAATTTGGATAAGATTCTTCCATCAAAGATTCTAGAAATTTCTTTCTTATTTTTACTTGCATGAGCATGATTGCGCAGTTTAGAGTGGAAGACAGTGTGTAGAATTGCACAGGCCAGAATGGTAAAAAAAGCACATGCACATGTAATGGCTAGGAAAACTACAGAAATGCCAAAAAATGGTTTTGAAGCAGTGCAACCAAAAATTGATTTTGTCCCTAGTATTGTTTTACTTCGAGCTTCATAGGGGATTCACTTGAGACACTCATCGGATGGCGAGAGATTTGAATCGATAATCATGGTGACAAAATTTAGTGTAACAACTAAAATCTAGTGAAGTGCCCATACTCTACGCTTTCAATTTGAAAGTGAAACCTTTTAGAAGTATTATTAATTTGAAAAATAATAATATAATATTAAGTAATTAAATTATATATTCTAAAATGATGTGATGATGATGATGACGACGATGATGATGATGATGATGTATTGAACTTTCAAAGGTAAGAGATTACTCAACTTTTCAACACTAATTTTATGGTCAAAAAACATATAGAGAAGCTTTTCAAGAACAACATAGTTTTACTAATTTAAATGGAGGTTAGTAGAGTGAGAAATATTTTGAAATTTATATTTAATTCGGTACAGTTGGACAATATATGATAAAGCAAGTTTCATTTTCAACCCCATTTCTATCTTTGCATGGGATTTTGGGAATTGGTCGAGACCCATTTTCAATATTAAACTCATGAGAATTTGTTCTTAAATTAACAATATTTATTTGCTTCCACACAATGGTCAATGTAAAGAGAAAAAATTGATTTCCCTTACCTTAACAATCATTATTTTCTTCCTTATGCTAGTAAAGCCTTAGAGATATTTGCAGTTTTGGAGATTTGGTTTATCACCTCCTCCCTTAGCTTTCTTTTTCCCTCCAACTCTTTAGCACCCCATAATTTCCCCTTAAATTTTGATATAATAATTTCTTCTTACATTATCTTTATTTTTGAAAATGATCCCCTCCTTTATTTTCCAATAGTATAGCAAAAATTTGGCATACTTATCTCACTCTCCCTTATCCCTAAATATGATGGTTTTGACTAGAATTAAAAATAATTTTAATAACTCAATTATCTTCCATATTATTTTATTCCATTTTATACATAAAATACCTTATCATAACTGCATTTTCAATGCGACAAAAACTTTTACATTGTAAAGCTTTTAGATATTTTCCAACCTCAAACCTTACCATCCTTAAAAAAAAATTGGCTTCTTCCAAATCCAAAAATCTACTAATTGACGCTAAAATTTTCCTAATAAAATCTAACCCACCTTGTTTTCATGATAAAATATATATTGTTTTTATCCCAGAATAATTTTTGCCTTTAGTTAGTCTCATATTATTTTATCTTGAGTTGTTTTGCTTTGTCATTTAGTTATTTTGATTTTACGTTTTGAATTTTATACACATTGTTTTCATGATAGAATATATATTGTTTTTATGCGAGAATACTTTTCACCTTTAGTTAGTCTCATATTATTTTGTCTTCATCTGATATTTTGTCCTGTCATTTAGTAATTTTGATTTTACGTTTTGGAGTCTATATTATTTAGCGTAGACTAAATTTTTGTTTTTATAGTGAGGGGATGAACGTAGTAAGCTTGCTTCTTCGTCAACCGTGTTTGATACTGTTTCACCATAAAGTTTTGTGGACAAATACCTGACATATATTCAAACTGATGGGAACGTAAAGGCTGTGACAGAGATGAGAGCATATCCATAATTCAGACGTAAAGGTCGTGACAGAGATGAGAGCATATCCATAATTCAGAGAATTCAAGTCAGTGAAGACTTGGCGAACTTCTAGAATAGTCACCATCTCCGTGAGTGGTCGATCGGTACGTAGCATGACTAATGCAATAACGCCAACCGTTGTGTTGTCTGTGGTAACGTAGAAAAAGTTGAATGGAAACGTAGAAATCTTGTTTCATACGGTTTTACCACGAGAGTTTTCTGCATCATCTCAAAATTTTTCGAGAAATACGTGACATATATTCAAACCAGTGGCAACGTGAAGGGCGTGACAGAGGTGAGAGCATCTCCATAATTCAGAGAATTCAATGTAAGACTTGGCGAACTTGTAGAATGAGTCACCAATGACCATCTCCGGGAGCAGTTCGATACGTAGCATGATTAATGCAATAACGCGCAGCTTGGTGTTGTCTGTGGTAAAAGATTTATGGTGGAAAGGAGAACTCTAGTGACCAGAGAGATAGGTTGTGAAATTGCTGGGTATGTTCAATTGACCACAAAAAATTTAACTATATTTACTCAAATATATATTAACCTAAAAAGTTAATTCACCTTTGTAATATTAATATGTTTTTCTAGGTTTATGTTTATAATATTAATGATGTACTTTTAAAATAATATGTATTAAATATATATTTATAAATAAATAAATACGTATTTTTTATATTATAATTTAATATAATTAATCTATAGTGTAATTCATATAGGTTTATAAAATATTTTGATAATAGAAACGCTTAATATTAATATAAATACAAACTAAATAACATAAGGTAGTGTTAATTTTATATTAGGATAGAATTATTTAAAGCACGGATCTAAGATGAGTTTAGAGATTAATTTTTTTTTGTCGTAAACTTATTTTAGAGTAAAAAAAAACAATGTGTAGTTTTTTATTATTTAAATTGCATTTTTGAATGTTATAGAGATTACCAAACATATGTATTGAGTCATTTTTTATTAATTCATATTAAAATATTTTATTCATAGCTCACATTACTATTTATTCTATAAGTTATCAAAATATTTTCTTTTAACATATATATATATATATATATATATATATATATATATATATATATATATATATATATATATATATATAATCACATATTAAACTAATTTTGAAAAGCATAAGGTTTAAACATTTCATTCACTTTTTTTTTTACTTCTAATTACTTTACATGATATTAGGTCGTATGTAAAACTAATTAAAAACTCATAACATATATATTTTTCTTTTTTATTATAGGGGACTTTGATTTTCTATTTACAGTGGGCTATAAAACCAATATAGACTCATTTTAACCACATATCTACCAAGAGCCTAGAGGGATCAAATTTCAAACTTGAAAAAAGATTTACACCTCAATTAATATATTTTAGTGCTTTGTAAATATGTGATTAATATAGATCTATAGTGGTAATTTCTCATTGTTTAAATTCTATATTTTGTTATTTTAACTTTATTAATATTTTATATTAAAAATTGAATGAGTTACTCTACTTTATCTTCAATTACTTTTTCCTTTCGAGCTAAAAAAATCATATATTTTCACTTTTAACATAATTTTTAAGATAATAGAGTTGTGTAATTTCTATTTTAATATGACGTTCATATGTTGATATAAAATATATAAGTACAAATTATATTATTCAGAATTGTCATAAATCTACTAAGCCGTGAGAGGAATCAAATCTCTTGAGATGTAAACTTTTCCTCATATTTTTCACTCAAATAGAAGTTTACATTTTGAGAAACATGATCCCCTTATTGTTGGTAGACCTATTAATCTATCATAACAACTTTATTACAGTTAGCACTAAAAACAAATTTGTTAATTGTGTTTGTGTTTATTGAATACATGTCAACTATCTACAAAATGTATTACAAAACTATATTATTTTAGATGTTAGGAAATAATTTCATATTGATTAATGAGAGAATTATATAGTTATAATTTTTTACTTTCCAATACTTTATATTTTCTTATATAAAGTTGATGTAAAAGCAACATGTGCATTAAAGTATTCTACTCAATAAAATTGATACAACAAATATTATTTTTTAGTGTCACTTTCCAACGGATATGATATTAAGTAGCAAAGGAATTTCACATATGTCAAATACTAAAATGTAGAAATCAATTATAGATTGAATTGATTTTTTTTGTTACTTTCAATTACTATATCTCTATATAAAGTTGTAAAATTAAAGTGTAGAAGCATTGGACATTGAAATATTTTTTCTATTACTATCTTTAATTTGTCAATGTAAGTATTATTATTTTTAAATGTAATTTTACTAGACAAATTACACATCTCCATCAAAATTGAACCTAAAAATATGAGGTTTTTAAAAATTCAATTACATTATTTCTATATATAAAATGGTATTGTCTAACTATTCTATGTTTTTTATTTTTTTGGCTGAGATCCTATTGTAACATTCCAAAATGTGCCTTGTACAAAAAACATAGGATTAGAAGTTTGTACCAGTTTTATTAGCATGTAATATTCCTAAAAGACGTATCGCATACTCCTTAATTGATGATCAAATTGTATATTCATGATCATTATGTGAAGTAACCTTAGAAAATGGGTAGAAAAATCTTATAAAGTAGCAACCATTAATGTAACTTATTAACATAATGCTTTTGGTTGCAACATTGCATCATTAACATTTTTCATTTAATCAAGCTTATTAATAACACATTGAATGATATAGGATTCAACATCATGCAAGGTAACAACATCATCAAGGTAGTAGAATATGCAAAAATTCAAATGGACACCAATATAACCTAGAAACCAGAAAGGGAAAAACCAACAAGTATTTATCTTATTAAATGTTTTGTGACACAGTTCACCCCTAACTCAATGGAAATAAGGGATTCCTTACCCCTGTACACCATTGAATTTTTACAAAAGAAACATAATCCTTAATCTATTACGTAATGTCTTTGTGGCATGGTTATTTCTTGCAATAAGCTACCCCTTAAACATTGTGTTTCACTATCCTTCACTTTACATGTAGCAATAGTTAAACATAATGACCTCATTGCCTATCATAGTATAAGTTATAATCCACCTTTTGATCGATGTGAAAGAGATTAGTTTGGACTATTAATCCAGTCTTCGCATAAGTCACAATTCTTTCCTGCAACCATTATCGTTAGCAACTCTATCATCATGATTTATCTAAAAAATAAATTTATCCAAGCCCAAAATATTATGACTTTTTTTATCAAATAAATAAAGAAAACCAATGTTTTTGATCTCAAATGTTCAATCGCTATTAGTTATCATGTCAAAATCATTAATAATAATCGTCACGTTATACATCTTCGCCTAGAAACACACTTTCCTGCACATGCATAAATTAGAGTAAAAGTCATATCCATAACTAATATTTTACATTTACATGCATAATAAAGTACTTAACCATGACTATTTATCTATACAATACCTTAATAATTATCTACAAAACCACACTTAAACTGCATTTAATCTAAATGCAAAACTATTGGGATCAATTTGCACAACTATGGTATTGTTTCCCAATTGTTCTTCTTGTTTCCAAACAATGGAAACTATTTGATTGTTCTTCTTGTTTTCGAACAATGGAAAACTATTTAATTGTTCTTTAAAATAAAAAACCATGGCTACAATATATGTATTCCCTTAAATACATAACCATTCTTATCTTTCTAATACAACAATGTAGATTAGTACTATAAAATATGACTAATCTTGTTATTTGTTATCCCAAAACATAATACAAAAACACACAATTATAAGTGCACGTCTATTTTCTTGTACATATTTGACGTGCATTAAATAAATATATAGAATTATAAAAGCATGCGTATTTATTTCACATGCATTAGTTAAATGCATACAATTATAAAATCTTCCCTATTCATCCTTATTCCAAATGTAAAACCACCTTTAACTATATAACAATAACTTTACAGCTGCATGTGGATGACAAACATGCGTGGAATTATAAAACCATGACTTTTTTATTAGTATCTCTAATGCAAGGCACATTTATAATAGCTTGCATGTGAATAAAGAACGTGTATGGAGCTACAAAGATCATATATTCAAAGAAATAATCCTAGTTAACTTATCATTTTATGAACAAGAACATAGATAGCTTATCTATGAAATATTTTCAATGAAAAGTTCATGGCTAAATTACCATTTTATGCATTAGTACCATGAAATATTTTCAGAGAGATTAACACAAGAACCATGCAATATTTTTAATGAAATTAATGTAGAAGAACTATGCAACATTTTTCGAAGAGATTAACATAGTAAATTTATCTTTTTACCCATAAAACCATGTGTTGGGCTTTAAATTGTTCCAGTGTACAAAACAAGTCAAAATGACATGTACTATTGATATGGTGATTCTCATGCATTAGGTTATAAGGGTTGACCTCCTCCAGGTTTCATGAACTTTTGAATTACACTTGCACAATATATGGTAGGAATCAAATTCAATTTAAGAGTGAATTAACCTTTTAAAATGATAGAAAACCTATTCATCAAAAATTTCTAACATGAATATGCACACACATTCTTTTTCAAAAGTATCAAATTTAGAACTCGAAATGAAAATTTTTAATCTATGAAATTGTCTAAGATGAATATGCACGCACTTTCTTTTTCAAAAGTCTCAAATTTAGAACTTGGAAAGAATTTTTTTAATATATGAAATTGAAATGTAAATTGACATGAATGTAAACTTACTCTATTGACATGAAAACAAATATATTCTAGTGACATGAAAGTAAATCTATTTTACCAACAAGAAAGTAAATATATTCTGATGACTAGAAAGTAAATTTGGTATAGAAAGAAGCAAATCATATACGAAGAAATCATTGAATTCTTAAACTATGAAATTTAAGCGAAACTTATTCAGAAAGCAGTGAGTTGAAATTACTAATGTGTACATTGTCAAATTAGAATTATTCATGATTATCTATCAAACAAATTGAAAAATAATGAATCTATGAAATGGGAGAAATAAAGCTTATATTCAAAATAACATACATGGAATGAGCATGAAAGAATGTAAATAATGCATCTAATCAAAAGAATTAAAATGAACATAAAGAAACTAAAAATATAAAGCATTAGAATACATCTCACACTCATTAGGTGGCCATCCCAAAGTGCACAAGAGGTAGAAAGTTGAGAAAACTTTTGATCAAACACCAAATGAAGGCACAACCATATCAAAGTTAACTACAATGAAATTCATTACATCAATCATAAGATTAGTGTCAATATTTAACATCCAAAACTATAAATTGAAGCATGAGAATAAATCCCAAACTTTTTGTTAATGTTGGTGTATGAATAAATTATCCACCCCTTTTCCTACATAAATTTATCAATCCGGGTGCATATTCTTCTCAAGGCAACACGCAAGGTATATGCAAGGGAAAGGTTACGATCTGCCCTCAACCAAGCGTTCATGATTGAAAATCAAAACATTGCTAAGACAGAAGTAAAAGTTAACTGCAGAATGTAAAAATGTATTCACAGTTATCTAAGAGATCTGTAGCAGTAATAAGAAATAAACCCAACAAATAGAAAATACACACAACACAAGGAAACACACAGCACCTGATCAGAAGAGTGGGCCCATCTCTTTAATCAAGGTTGCGTTACTCACGACGAATGATAGATTAACAAAAAGGGTTATATCTTATTAATTTGAATACTGTTGTCACAATATCATCCATGGTCCCCTTGATACAGGAGTGACCCATCTTTTATACAATACAAAGGCGAATAATTCTCCCCAAAACCTAGCAACTGTATGCCCAAAGATATACATCAGTTGTATCGCAGCACTAAAGCCGAGAGAACCAAGAACATGAATGGTCAAAATGGGTTGAGAGCATCTGCAATCCGTTATGTTGTTTTTTCGTGGTTGATCAGTTGCTTTGAATCATGTAACTGTTGCGATATGCTGCGCAGTCAACACCTGTGCACCATAATCTGCGCTCATCACAATTTTTAGTGATTTGTATAGGTAGAAACCTTCATGACTCTACTTCATTAATTAAATATCCCAAGAGATGATAAAGGGGAATTACCTCATAATGTTACATAGTAAATATATGTGAATGAATGCAAAAAGAGTGAAAAGAGGAGTGGAAATGCATGGAAAAGATAGGCCAATTTGGTGCCCAACATCTCCCCCCAACTAGCCTTCTGCACAGTCACAATCTCTACAGATCTGGGTTGGATAGGTAGTGTGCTTCCTGAAGCTGGGCGAGATCATATTCCTTAGCCATTTATGTTCCTGGAACCTTGAACCCTTCTGAGAGGAGAACTTCCTTCCACCAATAATTTGGTACATTATAGGCTAAGGTGTAGTGCTCCACTAGCAGCCATCGAATAGGGTACTAGAATCAAATTCCCATCCATCAGACCCCACATGTTTGGACGCACACCACATGTCTTGGCACCCTGTTGAGTGCCCATGCAAAATTTGGTGCTCCAAATGGTTCTCTATTCTGAATAGATGTGGGTGACATCATCCACCTCTTCTGACAACTATCCAGGGCCACAGCCTCAAACATGACTAATTGTTTGACGCAGAGATCGATGCACCAATTTTATGTCCTCAGCATCCATTCCTTGTTTCCAAAAATTTCCAAAAATATAGTGTGCTTTCTTAGCACTCAAATCTACCTTAGGCTGAAATAAGGTAAAACTCAAGGCTACATCAAGCCACGCTCAGCCTCATAGCTAGCCCTACGAGGACAGGAGAGGGCTCTCTCCGAGTCAATCTCGGCAAAAGGTAATCAATGAGGCTCGAGATGACTAAATTGATGACTAATTTTAGGCTAGGTATGAAGTACAAGGACTTTGAAATTGATTTTTAAAGGTCTTGTTGACAAGGGAAAGGCAAATTTGGGTGCGGGGATGAGGCACAGTTTTTGCAGAGGTCTACTTGGGGTGAGATAGGTGATTGTTTTGATGCCTTAAAGCAAGTGATATGGGTAGATCAGACTGGTGAGGAGCTAAGGAGAGCAAGGAAGTCTCAAGGATTCTCCTTAAACTAAAGAAAACATAGAAAATTAAAGAAATTTAAAGGCAGAGCATAGCGAGTTTATGGATTCTACCTTAACACTTCATTTGTTTAATTACAGAAGATTAAATAAGGAAAATTGTACACATATACAACTTAAAAGTACTGAGAGAAACACACCATCAACGCATAAAGCCACATGAATCCCAAATAGTGCTGCAAAACCCTGGTCTTTCCTTTGCCAAAATGTAGATAAAATATGTACAATATAGTCTCAAGCTATTCCCAAGAGTCCAACCTCTCCTACTAAATGAAAATTTACATATATAGACCAAGCTATCCTCATTCTCTAACCTCTATGGGTCGAGCTCCTCCTTCTAGGAGCAGTTTCAACAAATTCTAAACATGGAGCAAGAATCTAGATGACCAAACAACCTGCCTCTAAAAAGAAAGAAACTGATTCATTACATTAATTTCTTGCTAATTTGTGAATGAATCATCTAGAAGAAGGTAGATAAGTGCCGTGTTACCTTACATACATCAAATTACACCATGTTGGGTCAAAAATTACATCAAAGAGTGAAACTGGTGAAAACTAGTTGAATTCCTGAGTTGAAGGTGAAAAACTTTGTCAAAAACGGTATGCGTAGCGCCCCTGATCCCTATGCGTAGCGCACATTGGAGCCTGTGTTTGGGGCACTTCCTGACATCCAAATTCAGCTCATGAAAGCTCGTTGGAAAGCCCTGGATGTCGAATTTCCAACTCAGGTGGCATTTTCCAATTTGGAGCTCACTTGCTTCCTCAAAATGGAGTTCTTCCACAGGTACGTCCTGCTGTCGGAAAAGGTGGCAGAAAGGTGATTTTCATGATGTTTTTGAGCCTTTTGGTCACCCAGAACTTGATGAAATGCTTTGGAAATAGCTGAGCATGTATAATTCATCATGAAAAATCGAAAAATACATGCCATTTGTCATTGGACCTCACAATCTTCAGGGTAGTGCGCTGCGCGTTGAGCCAAAAAACCTGTTTTGCAAGCCAAAAATTTCAAAACGACAAAATTTTCTCCAAATTTGCCCAAATTTGGAGTGAAGACCCTGCATCATGTATCATGCTCAAATAATGAAGCCTCGGCCAAAAATCGAAGTGGATCGGGCCTTTTCCGTCGTTTTAGCACTTTGCTCAAATGCCTCTTAAGGATCTTCATTTTCGCTTTGCAAACATGCATGCCAGCCCAATAATGATGTTTTCATGTGTCGGAGCATATATTTATCTCTATTAGCCTTTTCCAACAACATCTCTAAGTGAATGTTGACCCTCTCGAGCCAAGTCTCCCAGTCAGCTTCTACCTCCTGCTCATAAACTGAATCTGTGTTTGACATGGCTTTGGTATCAAGATGTCTCTGATATGTATAGTGATATAGGTGTGGTGGAGCCAAACTTCAATGCATACTCAAAAATTCTTCTATGTTTACGAAAGCATCATACAAACTAAGCCATAATGATAATGCTTTTTTTTTCAATGAATTGGCACAAACGGTCACTGCTTGACAAATGAACAAAATATAATGTGTGCCCTTTGAAATGTTGACTAGGGTTTACAAATGAGCATGGAGCTGGTTTTCATCAATAGAGGATTAGAAATCTTCACTAAACCACCCAAATGTCTTTAAAAACCCTAAGGAATGATTTTGGTATGTGCATAGGGTTTCACTTTTCTACACCCAACATATCAACTCCTCTCTTCAAACACACTATAAACAATATCAAATTGATTGAATCAGTCAAAGAACACCTACTTGCAGCTTTGGAGGTGATTAGACACGATCTGGGTGCATAAATTTGATGTTGGAATGAGTGCATAGCGCCCGAACCCAATGCGTAGCGCACACCTGTATGTGTAGCGCCTTTGTTATTTTACACTGGATAGTGAGGCCCAGTGCGTAGCGCACAAACCCAACGCGTAGCAAATTTTGTAAGAGGCATTTGGAGGCCTTCTCGGTGTCGAAATAAGGCGTAGGATAGCTCGTTGGAAAGGTCTTTGAGTCTACAGTCTAACTCAACTATAATTGTTCAATTTGGAGTTAATTTTCCTCGTCAAAAATAAAATCTTCCAAGACTGGTCAAAATGAGCCAAATCAGGCTGCCTCAAGGCAGAGTGCTGTTGCAGTCAACTTTTGAATGCCTTAATCAACTCCACATTGAGCTCATGATAGCTCATTGAAAATATCTGTGTCTCTAGTTATCATTTGACTCATCAATAAATTCATTTGGCCAACCATGCTAGGAGCAATATTGATTTTCCCAAGGTCACTTCAGAGGTGCATCAATTCCCTTGAG
Source organism: Pinus taeda (assembly GCA_000404065.3). NCBI lineage: Eukaryota > Viridiplantae > Streptophyta > Pinopsida > Pinales > Pinaceae > Pinus > Pinus taeda. The sequence continues at coordinate 12,852 of APFE030528602.1, forward strand.
GCGATTGTATTGTTGAGATTTCTCTAAAACCATGACACTTGTGTAACAAGTGAATGAAATTTTTCTTTCTTTGCCTATTGTGGACAAACACCTCTCTCAGTTTTCCAAAATTCATCTTTTATTTCTTAGAAACATCATTTTAGTGAAACCTATCCCGATGTGTGAAACAAGGAATTTTGTTGAAATGAAGCGAAATGAAGGGGATAAGGGGCTTCTAAATTCTTGGGGAAATTTTTGGAAGTAGGGAGGGATGTTAGGAAGAAAGGGAAAGTGGAATCTCAGAGATTGAGTGAGGGGAAGGGGTCCAAAAGGGAAAAACACAGGCCCAACCTAGAAAATTGCCAGGTTGTAGCTAGAAACTAGGGTTTGTGCGAAAATGAGGAATTTGGGAATCTCAGTGATGGGAAGAATTTGGTAAGGTACTTTAAGGATAGTGGAACGTGTATGAACATCAGGAAACAAGTTTTTCCGATGATTTGACCGTCCAAGAGAAATTAGCTTTCAAAACCCTAGGAGAGGGAAATGACCTTGCCTCTAGGCGCAACTGAAGCATGAACAAGGTGTAAAATGACTCATTAGACACTGAGATGATAATGAAAACCCTATTAATGATGATAGACTCAGCTAAATAGTGACATAGATTGGAATTTGGGCAATTTTGAAAAGAGTGAGAGCAAACCCTAGACGTAATGCCTAGTGACCAAATTTTGCTTGAAGACTCACTGAAATGACAAAATTTAACCTTGACACTTCAAAATCACTTTGTAAGAGCATATTTGATCACTGGAGGAAGGCTGGAAAGACTGACACTAACAGAAAGGAGCTTACTAATAGGAGTAATTTTGACCATTTCATCGCTAAGGTGGCATCATTTTATCATAGCACAATTTTAGAACTGCTTCGTTAAAGAAAATGTGTGAATATGAAAATACTACAACATAGCGTAGATGAAAAAAACCGACACAAGTAGCATTACTGAGTACGTATAAGGAAGCGGGAATACAACAATGCAGGGAAATTAAAGGAATGAAAAATGCAAGGTGTTAGCACTTGAGATTTCACCTCAGGCTGAGAAAGGTAAACCTTCAAGGCAACATCAAACGATTCACCTTGTAGCTAGCCCTACGGGGTATGAGAAGGCTCTCTCTGGTCAAACTCGGTGGATTTTTCAATAGGATGAGTTGACCAATTAGAAACATTGATATTAGGCTAGTAAACTGATAAGGAGGGTTGATTTAAAGTTTTTGGGGTTTTTGGTGACAATTGGAGGGAGTGCAATTCAAGGTGCGGGGATTGAGCTCAGTTTTTGCAGGTGGGTCTTTGGGGCAAGGTAGGAGTTTGTACTGATGCCTTT
>APFE030528603.1:0-11377 GCA_000404065.3 Pinus taeda
TCTCTTGCTCAATCCTGTCGATTTTCTCCAGTTCCATTTGTGTACTATGCACACCCTCTTATGGTGGATCCAACACGTGGCGGAAAAAGAATAAGGTAAACCTCAATAAATTAAGCAGTATATTCACTTGTCTGCTCTATTGTTTACATTTGTGGAGTTTTTTCATTATTTCAACCTCTTACTTCCTAATTTCAGTTCTCATACGCAGATTTAAAATTGTGTAGACTATGTTGTCCCAATCGTCGAAAGGGTTTACACACACCCTATCAGGTAATTGCCAATTTTTTTTCCTCTTTTGAATTTACAGATTCCCTCCAATATATGTGGTTTAATTTTTATGTTTGGAGGATTTAATTTAGATCTCTTGACATGGTTAAAAATGTCATTGGAAAAGGGAATGTGTACTAGAAGAAAGTCCAACAAATATTTCCACCGTAAAGCCCAACAAGGTTCTCCACCATCATCTACCTAACATTCTGACACAAATAACGGTTAAAAATGTTTATTAGTGGCTATTCTTCTAGTCGATATGATATTAACATAACATAATCTAAATCGCATTTCATTATATACAAATGCTATATATCGTGTATAATAGCCGCTTACTGTCACAACTTCGTTGTCGATACTTTGTTTAAAATCAATACCATGGTGATGTTCAGGTTGGTTAACGCTTTCGTGGTCATGGAATCAAATTCTTGCAGTGTTCTAGTTGATTTCCTTAGTGTGGGAAATGCTCTCTCCTAGATGTACTCCTCATTGTGTACCATTTGTAATTAATTTACTATTTTGTAAATATCAGATTCGAAGTCTAGTTATGCTTGCCTCTTGTTTTTTTCATGTTTAAATCTATGGCATCACTCACTGCATAATGCAAAACCCTTGTAGGAATATTTTAATATTTATTTCCTTAATGGTGCCAATGTAAAATAGCTCAGGAATTCTCATTTTCCATTTCAGTGGATGCTTACAGTGAAATTCTAGGTTCAGACAAAGTCCTTGCTTAAGTGGTATATTATGTTTAATGTTAATGTACACCTTGATTATCGATTTACTGATAATTGTACTCTAGTATAGTTTTGGGTATATATATATATATATATACCTTTATTTCTCATTGATTGCATCTTATTTTTAAGTGTTGGGGTTTCCCCGTAATTATAATTTCATAACAATAGTACTCAACATTGTTATTGCGGAGGTGATTGAATCAATGCTACAACAATGAATGTTTGTCTGTTTATACTTATAAACTCATGAATAATTGTTTCAGCCATAGCACCACCGTGTCTGTCGATACGTATCATTTCTAATTCTGTCTGTTAATTACTTGTATCACTTCTCTTGCTTAATTTACTAAATGTACCCAAAATAAATACACTAGTTCTTTCTTTGTAATTTCCATGTATATTAAGGTTACAAGGATTCTGCTATACTTGCACATACTCCAGTTCTCTCAGAAAGGAAACACAGACAAGGATAGCTTGAAAATCACAACCATCATCCCCTAGTTACACTTTTCAATTCCTCTGTTGGAGGCCCAGTTATCCTATACACAGCTAGCAGTTTCAACTATGCTCAAAGGTGAATATGCACTTACTACATGAATAAGAAATTTCTTCGAGCATTCAGTAAAATCATGCATTAAGAAGTTCCTTAATTTTTCTAACTTTATATTCTTGACGAATAAATTGGAACAACTATTTTCAAACTTTGGATTTTGATATCTGTTGTACTGATTTCCTTTTATACGTAAAGATCCTTTGTAATCATGACACATCTACCATAGAATACATGAAATTTACATTTTTGTCGATACTACTGTCTAGCTTACTCAACTATAGGTTTATTCTTTCTAAACCTCTTCTTGATTCTCTAAAAGTAAAGATACCAGGTCTTCTAATTGTCCCTAATTTTTCGTTAACACTCTTTCAGATTACCAGGATTATTTCATGCATTACAAACAAGTAATTACCAAAGTTATTATAACAATCTGATTATACTAACAGAATTAAGCAACTTTTCGAAATAATAACACTTGTTACCCACCACCTTCCCTACTAAGTTTCAGATATATGCAATTCTTAAGTAAACTAAGAATTTCAATAGTGAGTAGCTAATTATATATTAATTCAATATACATGTTTCACAAAGAACAACATCCCCATCGAAATAATTTTATTAAGACGATAAATCCGGGGAAAATATATTAAATGAAATCAAATAGCATATTAAAGATACGCTAAGTGAATTGTTGACGGAAGACCACTTGGGAATCTCACACTATTTGCTACCCAACTTTGAACTATAATCCTGTAGTTCATTCCCCAAGATGAGAAGTTCTTGTCATAATATCAATAATCCCTCTATGGATACTTCCATATGTATTTAATACATTCCTCTCATGATTACTCTCTTTCAGTAATGACTCTTTTTTGTGGTTGTTTCCAACCCCTGGCCTAGGCTTCTCCATAAAATCTTGCCTTTCTCTCCCGCAGTGCTTTACGTTTTTTTTGCAAGCTTAGAATCTTTCTCCAGCTAAGAAACTTAATGGATTTTTTTCTCTCATCCATTAAGTTGATCTAGAACCTTATCTAGATTCATTATCATGAAAATATTATCCAAATATCATTTACCAATGAGATCTTCATTTTGTTTCCCTTGGAAAGTATCTCTTATTCGATTGTTTCATTCCAAAGTGCTTCCAACCTTTTCTATTTATTTATTAATAAAATTATTTACTTACATGAGCATATCAATGTTCTTCATGGCCTTTGCACACCATGCCTACTGACATTGTTCCATAAAAAAAAATTTCATCCACAGAGGGATATTACACACAACCCGAGGTTTGTGAAATTCTAAACTTCAGCTATGTTTTTCTTCACCATCTTTATTGAAACTAGTAGAATCTTGTCGAGAATGGTAATGGAATTAGGAGTGTTGAAATCATTTTCATAGAAGGAGATCTTAGTAATAAAACTGCGAGGGTTCGATAGATATGAAGAAATGGTATCCTCACTCGCAATGTGCACACGTTTTCAAATTTATTCAAGAGATCTTCAAACATGGCCTTTGCCTTAGAATAAAATGATCCGGTTAAAATTAGGCATTTCATCTTCCTTGAATTTGTTTCCACTATCCAATGAGTGCTTCTTTTCATACTTGAAAATTCAACTTATGGAATAATTAATGTGACACCTACAACATTTGGGTGCCTAGTGACACCTACAACATTGAAATCATGTGCCTTCAAAGACTCAACATCTCTCTGAAGCTGAGATCATTTTTCTAGGTTCCCGTTTACAAAATCAAAGGTGATACCATATGCTTCATAACTTCCCAATGACTCCACTGACCTAACCCATGCACGCATATATTAAGAACCTAAACTTCCTTCCCATATTGTCCTTAGCAAAAGCCACCATTTTGATGAAGGTGAATGGGGAGGGGGTTAGGTGGAATGAGCTTGTGACTCTTAAGTGGATTGTTTTTCCCACCAAGAAGATGGATTTGTCCTTAATAAAGACCGTAAGCTTTGGACGAAACCATTGATAAGAGAGGGAAATGTGTTTTTTTACCCATGCATATCTCTAGTCTTGAAGGACTCCAAGTTATGAAATGTAGGCATAGAACGCTAGGGTTTGTTGGCAATTATCTTTGAAAAGAGAGGTTCACACAAAACTAAACACCACAACCCATTGTGCAACTGAGTGAGAAGCAATTTTGTTGTATACTTTACTTGATATGTCATCATGGTTGAGGTTGAGACATAATGGCTACCAACAAATAATTTATCCAATAGCACTTATCAAGATGTGGGGTGCGCCAATGTCTGAAAAGCTTGAATATCTAGAAACAAAGAATTTTTTTTTTATATTAAAATAAAAGAAATAGTGACAACTAAATTATGATGGACCAATCTCTCTTTTTACAAATTGAGGCCCATTATTTATAACCTTATTGAGTTACAATACCATGGGTAGATATAATTGGTAAATACCATTGGTGGATGTCACTTCTCATTAAAACCATTTCGTTGAATAGTTTTGCTTGATTTTGTTTTCTTTTAGTTGTCTTCTTTATTTTGATCTACTGTGGTGTGTAAATTTGGACTCAGGAGGTTTGTTTGGGTGTTTTACATATATTCATATTATCATATTTAAACAATTCTATTGGTTTCCATTCCTTTCTCATCTTTTCCTTAATTGACCATTGTAGATCATTATTTAGGTTTTATTTGGCTATTCATTGAACTATAGTTGTGATACTTGTTTTGCACTTTTCTTCTTATTTACCAACTTTGTTTTGATTACTTTTTAGTGATATCTTGTTTTGCAAACCCAAGTTTGATATTTTGAGTAATTGGTGTTCTTGCTTGGTTTCTCTCTTGAGATCTTTTACAGTGATTTTATTGGATTTATTTTCGCTTTGTTTTACTATAATATTAGTGAATTTCGTAAGAGCAATAATTGAGATTGTGTGAGGTTGTTATTTTCATTAGAAATTGGAAAGGCTCCCTTGACTTCTGTAGCTAGATTTCATTGAATATAAAAGAAAAAAAATTCATTTTCATATAGTTTTCATTAGTGTTGTGTCAATATTATATTCACATCCATTTAGTTCACATCATATCCATTTAAGTAAACAATAGCCTTAAAGATTAATGCTTAATAAAATAAATTCAAAGTGTCTTTTCTTTTTCACTAGTACCACATGAAGAGCAACTTAGGATAGGTATTCGAATATGTGAGTCAGATTAACTTCTCCAACACAACAAAAGTAAACTAAGCATCTTGTGATAGGGACAAAAAATCCACTTATTATTTCAGGCTTCATGGGAAGCCTTTCTAATGAAAGGTGATGCATGAGGTTACATTGGGGCCAACAACATTATCTACTATGCTCAATTGATTTTGGTGACATTTTTTACATATATTAGTGGGCACTATTATACTTTTATAGATATAACAACTAGGGACTCACCTCTAACTAGTATGCTTAAATTTGAGGAATCTCTTAAGGGGTTTTGGGCATATTTTCTGTGCCATTGCATGCGAATCTAATTTCCTTCAACTTTTCTTATTTTTGTTTATAAAAGTACTTCTATTTATCAATATCATTAGACTTTTTTGTTAACCCATCTAGAAAAATGGTATTTGATCAGATCCCTTCAAATTTGTGATAGATTCTAGTCATTCTACCTTATTGTTAATTTAATTATTCAAGTAATTATACATAATAAAATAAATGTCGAAAATCTCTTTGATTTTGTATACATCTACACATAGTAATCTTCATATTGAAAATCACTACAAAAGGTGTCAATTTTTTTTTCCACTCACATGTAACCTATGATATCCCAATACTAGCCCCTTCCCTCCTCTATTATCCCAGTGAAGAAGGCTTTATGTGCCAATATAACTCTTTTAGCTTGAAAATTTTAATATTTTGTTGTTCTATAGTATCCATCATCAAGGATATCACCTTCAAAATCCACGTATACCCATTTTAGAAACATTCCACCTTCAAACTCGATGTATACCCATTTTAGAAACATTCCATTTCATTTTCTCAGTTGTTTCTAATTTCACCATTTTTACTAGCTGAGAATTGATTGCAGAAATCCTCTACTACACTCCCACCATATGTGTGGGCTTCAGCCTACCCTCCCACCATATGTGTGGGCTTCAGCCATTTATTGGTGTGCTTGGGTATGGCAAGGGTACTTGAAAACGATTTTACTACCTCTAGCAATCATTCTTCGACTACTTTAGGGGGCAAGATATTTGCATCTAGAACACATGTTTGTAGGTTTTGACTTAATAGCTAAGGTAAGCTACAACCCCATCAGCAAGTAACGAAACAAGGAATTCCAAATTATCCCACTAGTATATCTTCAATGTTTTCATGGTACATTCTAATGAGGCCACCGGAAATCGTATATGCCAAAGGGAAATTGTAATTATGAAGGTAGCCAGAGAAATTGTAATCATAATTGTAATTATGACATTGAAGTTAATATAATTGTAATTATGAGGTTGAAGTTAATATAGCTAGAAATCACCAAAGACGAGAATAAGAGTTTGTCCATGAGCTTGGCTTTCAAGAGTCATAATTGTTTTCCGAGAGATTGAATTAAGGAAGGCATATGGAGCTAAATATGAAAAGAGAATAGAGCAATTAGCTTTCTACACCATTCCAACTTAATTGAAAAATCACTTCCGTGCAGATTTTCCCTCGTTTCAATAAAAATAACCTAGGTTAATCATAGAAAACCAAAGGCAAGTAGATAGTAAGCTAGGCTAATCACTTAAACCGAGATTATCTCTCTAAGAAAAGCTTGGAGATACCAACCACTAAAAATTTGGACAGGAAGTTTAAGTGTGTTATACTTTGACATTAAAATTATTTTTATTATATTTAATAGGTTAATTTATTACAAAATAATTATATTAATATTAATAATTTATATATTAAGTAAAATTTAAGGGGAATATGTAGTTGATGTTAGTTTTTAAATTATAAACTTTAAATGTTGCATTTAAAATTCTATTAGTATAAAAATTTAATGTTAGTAGAATAAAATATTTCCCAATATTGTAATGTTTATGTGTTTAAAAATTTTATAGGTAAAAAAAGTAATGAATATATTATATAAAGCAAGTGCAAAAACTTAATTCCTAATGAGTTCCATAATTTTACATTCTAGCCTTTTTCATAGTCTCTTTTTAACTAATTTTTTCTTAAAATCCAATAAATGTTTGTTTGGAATTACAAACTTAAACTATGTATTCTATATAATAGAAATGTCCCTAAATATGTTAGAGGCCTTGAATCTATTTATGTCTTCAAAAAAGTGATTTAAACAATGAAAAATTACATTATACATATATGAAACTAATATAAATATATATTAGCCTCATTTCTCAAAAGCTAAAAGAAATTAAATCTCTCGATATAAAAATTATATTTAAAATGATGATTACAAACCATCGCTAATCCCTCATTAAAATGGATCTTTATCTAAACAAATAACAAATTATATAGAAAATAGAATAATAAGATGAACATGTAAATATAATAAAATTTTATAATGATATAATAAATATAATGAAATCATTAAATGCAAATTTTCAATTTTATAAAACTGATATATTTACAAAACTAGAGCCAGTTTCGTGAATGTGACTCGTTAGATTAAGGATACAACATTTACTTCATAAATTAAAACATATCAGCGATCTTGATAATAAGCCTTTATTGAAATCGTTCTTTCAATTGATAAAGGGATCTCTATCTCTGCTTTTGGACTAAATGATGCTTTCGATTTCATCAAGCACGACAATTTAACGTTTAACTATTTTCCTTTTGTTTGTCATACTCCGAGAGAGATTCCAAAGGAGGTAACGTGTTTATTTTTAATGCTTTGTTTGACCATAATTTTTCAAACCAATAATGTAAGATGTGCCTGGTGAACGTATTCATTGTGAAAATCTATGTGACATCATGGAACTCTCAATGGTACTTCATACTTTTGTCCCTAGTCCTTGTTGCAAATGATGAGATATACTTAATCAATCAAGAAACAAGACACATGACTTCCATATATCTGTCAGCAGCTAATCACTGCCATGAACTCGAATTCCAAAGATCTTCTGCTACACTTGGTGGGAGAGTAAAGTCCATAAAAAGGCGAGATGATCCTTACATTATCAAAAGATAACCACAGTTATACAAAAATATAGACACTATTATCAAAAGATAACAACAGTTATCCAAAAATTTAAACCAGAGTTTTATGCCATTATCGTACTAAGAGCATAGAATGCAAATTATCGCTTACATAATACGATTTCAGAGCATAATAGTTTAATTAATGAGTACGTCGGTCCCACCTCAGGACTTGTTGATACAATATAGCTAGCATAACAGTAATGTTTCTTGCGATCCTCGCTTAACTTAACACAAAGGAAAAACCAAAGATTAGCGAGACACTGATTACAATATACCTATCACGAAAGTCATTGATCCCTAATAACAGAGCACGAGCTAAGTTTCCAAATCTGGCGAATTATATGGAAACTGCATAATACATTACACATGGATGCAATGATAATGATTCTTAATTACAAGAAAATTTCAGTGTACATAAGAAATTCTTAATTACTTGAAGTTTCCAGAGTACATGAATGGGATGAAACCTTTTTCACATTGACATAAAGAGAGGATTAATAATATGAAACTTAACGTCTTACATAATAACGTAAAGATAAATACTGAGCTGCGTTAAACAATTTTCAGCAACCGTCCGTACATCCGGCATGATATCCTATGGCAGCTAATAAAACATGTAATGTGATAATGAACATTGTAAACCACGGCTTCGGCTGCGTATCATAGACTGGTCTTCAAGAACGGAAGTCAAGAGAGGTGACATAGCTAAGTATTGCCCTCACCATCATGCTAAAAAGGAATATCAGAGAGGCAGTTAAAGCCAACATAAACTTATCAACACGGCCGTATCTCCGCAAATCGACAACGACTATTGCCAGTAAAACACCGCCCATTGAACCGAGCACGACGGTCATCATTAAACCCCTCTCCAACAGCCGTTCTCTTTCACTGGAATGCATGGGAAAGTTCCATCGTGAAGGCATCCTGATACGTTCTACTTTTCCTTAGTCCTCTGTTTTAAAATGTACCTTATACTCAAGCGGCACTGCTTGCACAGCCTCGTCAAATTAAAAACTGCGTGTCCTGCGTAACGATGAAATTCTGTATTAGAATTAAAAGTCTAAGCTATACTATAAAAAAGTTTAAGGCATGGAATGATAAATTGACGGAGACGATTCTAACGTGCATCTTACCGATACCCAAAAACTCTGTTCAGGAATGAGAGCGGATTCTGGATGAATAGCTTTTACCAAGATTTGCTTTCTGAATCCCCAGCATGCAACTTAATATATGCTTATCTTTAAGCTAACAACGGCTATATTTTATTATAGATCTTTCGAATTAAATTTGTAGCGGACCGAGTTTGGACCGAGATCGCGGACGCAACTGTACTTCTTAAGATATATATTTTTTTGATTTGCATACCGAAATAGATATTTCTTGCCTTCAATCTAAATGTTATCTATAAATTTGTAAAAGTACAAATTTATTTTTAACATTTATGTTTATTAATGCTTTAAATTCTGAGTGAAATCTTGTTTTGTAAATATTATCAGCGACTAAAAAAATTGTTTTAATTAAATTGAGAAAATTAGAGTGTATCAAGAACGTTAAAAATGAAACAAAACGGAACATATTGCGTTTCTATTGAATATACATTTTATTTATGTTGGTAATTTTTGATAATTCCAAAACAAAGAATTAACAGAGAATAATGACGTAGGGAAACAAAAAATTGTTTGGGAGAACAGAGTTTTAAACAGACACAAAGAAAATTTTGTATTATTAATAAAAACAACAGCTGTTACAAATTCTTTCCTCTCATAGAGGCATTCTCCAAGAATGCTTCAGTTCCACAAAAAATATACTCTGTTTATCCTCAAATTTTTTTGTATAAAACTTTCTCACATTCATATTGCTGCATATTCCATTACAAAAAAACTATGTCTACCTTAATTACGCCCTGCTGCGTATTGTATTACACATCATCATAAAACACGGCATACCATTACATATTCAAGGAACAACAAAAAAAACATAACAATGCATACTTCTATGCCTTACTCCCGGTGAATTTTAAAAAAAAAATTAAATACTTTTACCAACATTCTAGGAATCACATTGAATTTCATTCATTTCTTTTTGACAAAGTTGGCAATCAACAAAATTTATTTCACGTCAAGTCATGGTGCATGTCTGTTCATCAAATCCTGATTTCAGTCGAACGGTTGTCAGCGTTGATATCAATTAGATGGTTGTCGAACCATATCGCAAGTTGTTTTCTGCTGAACTTTGAAAATCGTTTTGTCAAAACTGCTCATCCACGTTTCAGTTGATGATTGTTATTGCTACCCTCCAAAGAAATACCACATCTCGCCAAAAGCGGTGTGGGAAACTTTGGCGGTTTTCAAAAACAATGCTGCAGTTGAAAGTACATTTCAACACTCCCCTTTAATTTTCAACTGCTAGGTTATCAGTCATACCGACATTTCCTCAAAAACTCAAAACTTTTCTATCCCAATGGTTTAGTGAGAATATCTGCAACCTACTCCTGAGTTCTTCAGTGTTTTAAAACAATTTCTCCATTGTTTACCAATTCCCTGATGTAATGAAACTTTGTCTCAATATGTTTTGTTCTCTTATGAAACACAAAATTCTTGGATAATGCAATAGCTGAACTATTGTCACAAAAAATCACAGTTCCTTTTGCTTGCTCTTGGCATAAGCTTCTTAACATCCTTGTCATCCAAATTGCTTGACATGTTGCTGCTGTAGCTGCCACATATTCTGCCTCTGCTGTAGACAATGCTACAATAAACTGTTTTTTAAAAGCCCATGAAATGGCTTTGAACCCATGTGAAAAACATAACTGGATGTGCTTTTCCGATCATCTACACTTCTAGCCCAATCACTATCAGTGTATCTAATTAAATCTGAACATTCTGAAACAGTATATAAAAGGTCAAACCTTTTAGTACCTTTAACATACCTCAAAATCCTTTTTGCTGCGTGCCAATGTGTTTCTTTTGACCTCTCCATGAATCTGGAAATCAAGCTAACAGCATGCATTATATCCGGCCTACTTGCAGTGAAATACATGAGGCTGCCAACTATGCTCTTGTATAAACTAGAATCAAAATCCTTGCTGTTGTCATCTTTGCTGAGTTTTAATCCCATCACTGTGGGAGTGATTGCTTCTTTTCTCTCCTGCATATTAAATATTTCCAATACTTCATTAACATATTTTGCTTGTGAGATAAAAATCCTATTTCCATTTTGTTCTACTTCTATTCCTAAGAAATATCTCAGCAAACCCATGTGAGTCATTTCAAATTCTTCTTTCATCACTGTTTTGAAATTTTCAATAAGATAATCATCATTACCTGTGAAAATAACATCATCAACATATAACACAACAATTAGGATTTGACCATCTTTTTCTTTGATGTAGAGGGTGGGTTCTCCCTCACACTTTTCAAATCCATTTTTCAGTAGATAGGAATCTATCCTACTGTACCATGCTCTTGGTGCTTGCTTCAACCCATAAAGAGCTTTCTTCAATCTGCACACTTTGTGCTCTTGCCCTTTCTTTTCATAGCCTAGAGGTTGTTCAATGTAAACCTCTTCCATTAACACTCCATTTAGGAATGCTGACTTCACATCCATTTGGTAAACTTTCCACTTGTTTTGTGCTGCTATG
>APFE030528607.1:0-17004 GCA_000404065.3 Pinus taeda
AGGATCCCACATATAGAATTTGGGACAATCACCCATAGGATGACAATTTGGAGGATGGCATTGTACATATTGAAGAACTGGAAGAGGAACTTGTAAGGGATGAAGATGATGCTTCCATGCCACCTCCACCTCCACCTCCACCATCCAGTAGCAATGCTCGAGGTCCGAGTCTTGTTCCTTTGTTGTCGCCACCTCCATCTACACCCTCACGTGGAGGTTCTAGTTCTGGTCGTCAGTCTGTGGAGACTTCGAGAAGACCACCACGACTTCCTTATTGGGGAGACTCTCGTGGCAAGGGCCACATGTAGATTTATCATTTACAATTTACTTGTCTTTTTAGTTTCTATTGGACTTTAGTTTTAACTTTTCATAACTGTTGAGTTTTGAGTCCTTGACTCTTGACTCTTGACTCTTTCATATCATAATGATATTTTTTGTAAACAATATATCACTGTGACAATGAAAATTTGAAGTTTGAAGTTGGGCCTTGGCAATTATAATTTATAACTCATTGGTAATGATTGTGAATTATGAATATGATGCTTCGTGAAAGACTAAAGTTGTTTCATTTCATTTCATTATTCATGTTTCATTTTATAAATTTATAACATTTCATATCATGTTAACAATTAGAAGTTAGGACTTAGAAATATCTAAGATATTACTTCTTGTATGGTTAAACTTAGCTTACAAGTACTTGTACAACTTTGGTGATCAATGATGATAAATGCTATTGAATTTCAATTTTAAAAACTTGAAGTTGAAACTTTAAGATTGAATGTGATGAATCATGATTCATGAGACTCAATATTTTGCAGTTGTAATATGTGTAAAATTACTATCTTGTGGACACGGTTGATGACGATTATAATTTCTAGATGATTGATGTGATATGGTTCAATGATCAATCTATGTTTTTTTATGTTTTTTTATGTCTAATTCATCATTCTACATGTTTTTGTTGACATATATGTATCAAAAATTAAAAAATATAAAAATATATATATTTTTAAAAATTCGCTCCCAAACCGGGAGCTTCTAAAAATGGTCGCTCCCGCTCCCGCTCCCAAGTAACATAGAGCTAGCCCTTACCAGGTCGGGAGAAGGCTCTCTCCTGTCAATCTTAGCAAAAATGATCAATGAGGCTTGATATGACTTGAATGAAGACTGATTTTAGGCTAGGTATTTGTGCAAAAGGGTTTTATTGAGTTTGATGATGTTTTGTTGGCTCAAATGGAAAGGTAGATTTTGGGTCTGGGGAATGAGGCTCAGTTTTGCAAAGATCTCAATGGGGCAACGTAGGCAATTGATTTGATACTTCAAATTGAATGAAATGGAGAGCTTTAGACAAATGAGGAGTTGAAGAGTGCAAGAAAACCTCAGGGATCCTCTTCAAATAGCTGAAAACATAGATAACTAAGCAAACCCTAGGTAGAGCACTGTAATTTCAATGAATTCTACCTTTATCCTTGTTTGTTTTAGTTAAGAAGAAATAAAAGAGAGAATGGCATACATAAAACACAAGTAAACTTACATTTACAGAAGGAAACAAAATATCAAAGCAAGATGCCACATGAATCCCATAGAGTGTTGCAAACCCTGGTCTATTCCTTAGCCAAAACTGCTGAAAAATGTATACAATGAAGCTCCAAGCTTTCTCAAAAGTCCAACCATGCTAATGACTGAAAAATCACAAGATATAGACAAACAATAACTCATCCTAGCCTCTAGGGGTCGAGCTCATAAGTTTAGGAGTTGTTCCAACAAATTCTAAACTAAGAACTAAAAATTAGGCAGTGAAACAACTTGCCTCTAGAAACTAGGGAACTGATTCATTCAGTTGCAAACTACTTTTTGATGGATGAATCTACCTCCATGAGTGAAAATTTAACATAATTACATCAAAATCCATCAATTTACATTAAATTACATCATAAGTTTGACATTAAGAAGGAGAAAATTCAAACTTGTCAAGAAACTAGGCGAAAAACAGGTATTCTTGGTCAAACTGAACAAAATTTCCCCAATGCGCCGCGCTGATTTCCCTATACGTAGCGCCTGTTTGCAGCCACTTTTGGAGGCCTTCCCGGTGTCTAAATTTGCTCCAAGTGTGCTTGTTGGAAAGGTCTGACTATCTACGTTCCAGAACAAGTGGAATTTTTGAATTTGGCCTCCATTTTCCCCTCCAAAACTGAGTTCTCCCAACACTGCTTCCTGTGTGTCCAAATAGGGGTAAAAAGGTCATTTTTGGGGTGTTTTTGACCCTTTTGGGGGCTCAAAACTTGTCAAAATTTCCTGGCCATTGGTGAACATGCATATTTCTCCATGAAAAATTCAAAAATGTTGAGTTTTCCTCATTTGGAGGCCTCCATCAAAAGCGAGCGCCAGGTGGCGCGGCGCATTAGGCAGAAAATTCTGTGTTTTAGCCCAAAAAATCCAAAAAATGCAAAAAGTGTCCCAAATTTTTTGAAATTTGGGCTGAGTGTACTCCATCAAGTGCTGTGTTGGGCCAAGAAAGCCTCAACCAAGATCTGAAGTCTATCTTGCTCCTTTTGCCTCTTCGATGCCCTTTCAACTTTGCCTTCAAGCTTCTGATTCTTGCCTTGATCTAATTAACAATGGATACCAGAAAGAAACAATGCAAGAATGCAAGATGCAATAGATAAGTTAATGCAAGACTTATATGGTTAATTCACCAATGACTACTCACAATGCTATCACTTGAAAAATGCACCAGACTTGAATAATTAGATCAACAACCTATATTTGTGAAGCGGTCCCAAAAATGACAAGAGAAACCCTCAAACACAATAATGATTGAAGCACTTAAGTGATGAATGTTATTTGTTATAGTTATTTAAGCCTATTTAGAATTATTTTTAGGCTTCTTTAGAGTGATTACCACTTGGTTATGCCACTGTTATAGATTAGCTTCAGATCTGATATGTTATGATAGTCAAAGAAAGAGAAAAAGAGATAGAGGATCAAACCCTTAAGGCCCTAAAGCCTTGCTTCACTAGCAAGTTTTCCAAGTTGAGACAATCTTTAAGCACCAAATGAAGTGACTTGGCAATTATTGAGCCTTTGAATACCTGCAACCACCAATGATTAGCTTGGAAATCAAGGAAATGCTCTCAAAACCCCACAACTAGGGAAAATTTAGGCCTTCTAGGCCTACGAATAGGCTAGTTGAGCAAACGTGGCAAGTGCAAACCCCAGAAACTTGATGTATCACCCTCAAAACTTGGAAATTTGCCCTTATACAGACCTAAAACTCAAATTTTTTAACATGTAAAGCAAGTTTGATGACTAATACGCCCTTCTAGAGCATGTGGCTAGGGCTTCCAATCGCTCTAATGCTTGCGGCCAAGCCTAGAGGCGGCCTTGGGGCTAGCAGCTAAGCCTCCAAACACTATAATGGATAAACAAATGAATTTTTGGCCCTTCAAACCCCTCTTCAATGAGAAGGCTGCAAAACCAAAGTTAGTCCACAAATTGACAAAAATATGATGGGAAAAACACTACAAACCCTTGCCAAAATTCTTTTAGGCCAAAAAAACAAGATTTTAATCCTTGAAACCACTTACAAAGAATAATTTAGGCCCTTTTAGGGCTGAGCCCTAGGTTTAGAGGCCTAATTATGGTTGCAGCTCTCCCAGAAAGGCTGGAAATGTCAAAATTCTTAGATCTAACAATCTTAGGAATCCTACTGTAACCAATTGAATCTACTTCCCCTAGATTGTAAATTACATTACAAGTTTATTTCAGATTTCTTCATGAAACATTGAAGTAAATTACTGAAGCAACCTACACCAATTAAATATGATTCTAAAACATAGAAACGGAGCAAGGAAAATAGAAACACATAGGGCACTGTTATTTTTGGACAAAAGTCCCTGGAAAAACCCAATGCGAGAAAACCGGTGCAGCAACTCTGAGGGTTATTTTTATTAAGCAGTAGCAAAATCTCAATACATCACTGAATACCTCACAAGGGTTATTCAATTACAGAGAGAAATATTGGCAGAAGCTTTGTGAGTTTTACCTCACACAATCAGTGAGAAATCCTGGCTGATCCAGCCCTAAACTGACTGCCCCATAGCTTTTTTGGTTGCCTCTACGTAGAATCTACGTCAACCCAGCATCAAGCTATCTGGGTGTTGCGTCACTTCTCTGGCTGGTCGATTCGCTGCACAGGAAATTCGATTTCTGCCTCCCAGTCTCACGCCCTAGCTCCCGGCTTCTAAAAATCGAATTCCTCTGCAGATTTCGAACTCCTCTCTCTCCCTCTACGCTGGTTCTGCGTGGCCCTTCTGTCCCTGCGTCAGCCTCTGCATCAAGGCTTCTTGATCACTCACTAACTCTCTTTGTTGTTGTATCTCCAGCTGAGAATCTCTCTCCGGAAGCTGCTATTTTTGCCCCTCAACTGCAAGAGATCATCTCAATCGATTTTTCCTCCTCAGAACTTCTCACTTCAAAAAATCGATTTTCTCAATCTCTCTATGTGTTTCCCAAATGACCCTCAAGCCCCTTCTTATATCTTCCTGTTGGACAACCGATGGCCTAGATTTAATCAAAGGCTCAGATCGTTTTGGCTTGATTTATGGCTTTCTCTAGAAGTTTCACCCTTGGTTAGATTAATACCTATTAATATTTTAATTTCCCTAAGTTTAGGCTTAGGAACCCCATTAAAAATATTCATTATTTTAATAAAATCACTTCTGGGTGGAACTTCCCAAATCAATTTCTGGGTTCTTTGGAATACATGTTCCCAAGCCTCCCTACAAAATTTGAGGCTTAGAGCACATTCGATGCTACCCCAAATCAACACTCCCTCTTAGCAAGGAATGTGCTCTAGCAATACTGCATACTGCTCTGACTCTAAAGCATCGTCCTCTGTGCTAATGATATCTGACATGATATCCACCAACTATTGCGATGTTGCTTCTATTGTACTGCTGCCTTTGACACTGCCACTTTCAATGATACATTTGCATTGCATCTCCCTCTCAAATGCTACATCTGCTTTGCTGCTAGCAATGCCACTACTAACACTGCATCCGTACTGTAACTCAATTGCTGAGAGAAGCAACTGAAAAAACCCAAAAACTGGACATGTACCCATTGGATACACCTCGATGTTGAAATCCTGACTATTGCTAGTCCCAAGCTCTCTTCCGAAGCCATTGCGCTGCTGAAGCTCTACACTGTGCCTCCTCGCACTCCTGCCTCTTTGCTCTGCGCTGCTCACATTCCAACGCTACTAACCACTGCATCTGTCTAATCAACACTCCATGGCACCAACTGAAAACTCCTCCATCTCGCTACTATTGATCATGGGCTCCCGTAGTAAGGTGATGAATCCAAGAGGTGGGCTTCTCAAGGATTCTGCCCATCTATAGTTTTATCAAACTACAGCTCTATATCAGCCCACCTCCCTCTTGTAGGTATCTTGGATGTCATGGCGAACTCCTCCTCTTGTTCAATCTTTGCCGCTACAACCTTAGGATCATGCTTCTCATCCTTGCCTTTTTCTTCAAGGGAAACTGGGATGCATAATGGCCCATCTCGCCACATCTGAAGCACTTCACCTTGGAAATGTCCTTCTTTCGTCTTTGTCGCCCCTACTGTCCCTTCGATGCAAGGGTTGTGTTATCCTCCTCCTCTGCTTTGGGCTTCGACCCATTGATGCTACTGCTCCCGTCAAGTTTGACCTTGAGCAAGTCTCTCCTCAGCTCTTCTTGTTTTAGAGCTGCCCATATCTCGTCCCAATTTGGCAATGCTGCTCTGCCCAGGATACTCTAGACAAAGATTTTCCACTCATCCGAGACAGAATTAAGCCAGTCTTACTAACATTGAATCCTGAGGAGTATGCCTTGCAGCTAACAGCTCATCACGAGTCTCCTTCTGTTTCGTGAGGAATGGATCCACACATTCTCCCTTCTACATCTGAGCAGATCTCAGCTTTTGCTCTAAGTACATCTTATGCTACTCGAAAGATCCCTAATACAATGTGGCCAAGGCATCCCACGTCTCCTTAGCAATCCCTTTGCTAGCAACGTGGCACACCACGTGATCCTTGACTCCATCTAGGATCATCCTCTTCACCTTAGCCATCTCAATTCTGTACTTCTTTAGCAGATCTGCATCCGCAAGGACAGCTACCACATTATCAGCATATATCTTGAGGGCATGCTCATCTAGAAGGAAATTCATTCTAGCCTTCCAGATGGCATAGTTGCAACCCCCGTCCACCCTGTCTTGATCTCTCAAGCCACTGGTTGCCATATCCTCCAAAAAATGTCGAACAACTCCCTCTTTCTCCCTACTGCATAGCTCATAGGCTACGTTACGCACTCCCTGATGGAGCTGGTAAGTTGTTGCTCCTTTATTGCTCAGCAAATGAGAAATATTGATTTCCTCAGCAAGAAATCACTGAGGAAGTATTCCCTCTCTATGTGATCTACTTCTTCCTTCCGACAGCTTTTTTGTCGAGCACTCAGCTTGCAGAAAACTGCATCCCTCTAGCTCTGCATGGCTTTGCGTAGCTCCCTTTGCCTCAGAAAATTCTCGATCCGGCAGTCTTACCTCTCTGTCACCTCACTCAAAGAGAGACACCCACGAAAATATAGCCCTCCTCGCTAGAACTGCGCTATCCTTCAGGGAATTTGAATTGCTGCATGTTGTAGCAAGTTGGCCCTTCCTTCAGTGCTAGATCTTCTCTTCCCTGTTTCACATCTACACCTCTAATACCATGTGAAAATTCCTAGATCTAACAATCTCAGGAATCCTACTACAACCAGCTGAATCTACTTCCCCTAGATTGTAAATTACATTACAAGCTTATTTCAGATTTCTTCATGAAACATTGAAGTAAATTACTGAAGTAGCCTATGTTGATCTAGATTGTCATTAATGTCAATATGAAGCCAAGGAAACGCAAAGCAAACTTGTGAAGAACAGGAGCAAAGCCACTAGAAAGAGGATCACATCAGCGAAGGTACATAAATAGAGTCATCGGAAGTCACACAGAGATATGTCCAAGGGAAACCACTATCGGAAGAACAAAGAGAAACAGAGCTATCAAAGCAGAGAAGAGAAGCAAGTGTAAGAGCGGAAGATTGAGGAGGAGCCACATCAAAGGAGCTATATCAAGAGTATCGTGTGTAATGTATGCCCAAAAAGTGAGAGGAAGAGTCCATCGGAAGCCCTCAAAGAAGCAGGTTACGGAGCAAGAGAAGCATAGAGGAAGATTCATTTGAAACCACGAGAAGCAAAGAGCGGAGGAGTACAAAGAGCAAAGGAGTATATATATTATATAGATGCGATATAATAACATGGACCCGAACAGGTTATAGCAACAATCCTTAATATGACATCGCGTCCGCCCATCGGAACCCTCATATCGCAAGTTATAAAGGGTTGTCACCCCCGAAACCTTCGATTTTATAAAGGTTGGAAGAGTTAGCTCCTAAAGCAAGAGCAGCGTAACTCCATCAATAGCGAACGAGATCAAGTCAAGGAGGAAACAGACGGAGAGTGCATGAGATCCGTTGGATCTTATAAATCGACAGTCATCGCATGGCATAGATTTGAGGGCGTTAATTCCCGAGGAAAGTGGTTCCGCAATAGGAAATGGTATTTCGGGCGAGGTAAAAGTGGTAAGTGGTATTGAAGGGTGAGCACTCGATTCCACTAACCGAGCGACACGTAGCACTTGGGAGGAGACAAGAAACCGCTTTTTTGGGCAGGTAATCCCCATGCTATTTGTCTACCCGAAATCAATGTCAACCATCAGATCAAAAGGAGGTGATCAATGATGGAGATCGAGCGGACTGGTTGGTGATCAGGCTAAGCGACAACTGTCGGATTGAGCGCCAGATCAACAGTCTAGATTTAATCGTTGATCGCATTTCGGGAAGGTTAAGTGACGGTGTGGTGGTATGCCGATTGCCGATGGGCCGATCCGCCGATGACCGATAGCAATGAAGCTGAGCGTCGATCAAAGATCGGTTAATGCAGAGGTCGGAGAGCGCTATAGAAAGGATTGGAGGAGTGGACCCAATGAAGTTAGAGATGCGGGTGTAATGCATTTGAAGTCCAGCCTTATGTGTTCAGAGGGTGTATTTACGTGTATTCCTGTGGTTCCGATAAATGTGTTGCTCGGGGATTAAAGTCAAATAAACGCTTACGATAGGTTTGGGTCCATTGTATGAATATTGAAAAAAAAAGGGGGGCCTCTCTGATATAGTTATTTCTTTAATATGCAATATTATTATAATACGGCCTCTCTTTGGCATTAACATGTCTTGTAAGAATTTGATGAATCCGAAGAGACAGAGGAAGCCGAAGAGTGAGCGCAGAGGAAGCTTAAAGATCAAGCGAGCGAAGAGGAAATGAGCGGAAGCCAAAGGTCAGGAGTATCAAGCATATAAAACAGAGAACAAGGGAAAGTTTGAGGTGCTGGCGAACTGTAAGAAAAAAAGGGAGCTTAAGTTCTGGCAGAAGTGGAAGGAACAAGAGGACAGAAGTAAGTCATAGGTCCAGCAAGGTTGGGAGTAGAGTATTACAACCAAATAGATCCAGACAGTTACAGCAGAGGGTTGGCGCCCTTGAGGTTGGTGCCTCACAACTGAAAGGATTGGTGTCCTGGGAGTTGGTGCTCTTAGATTCAAGGTTGGTGCCTTAACAAGACAGAGTTGGTGCTCTGGAGGTTGGAGCCTCACAAAGAGTCCAAGTTGGTGCTTGGCAACTAATTGAAACCATATATATATATATATATATAGTACTTGATTTATTGCAAAGATCACATTAGTAGAAGCATCTATTCCTGATATCAATTTCCGTGTTCCAGATATAAATGTTTTTAACTGATAAAAATAATAATTGAAAAGAAATATTGATTCCCCCCTCTCAGTATTTCCAACAATTGGTATCAGAGCGAGCTTCTTCATATCAACCTAATAGCTTGAAGAAGGATTCTTAGTCATGATGAGAAATCAAGAAGTGTCAGGAAGACCTCCTCTCTTCGATGGCACAAATTTTGGTTTCTGGAAAAAGAGAATGTCCTGCTACTTAATGTCTCTTGGACCTGAAGTTTGGCATTCAGTCTTAAATGAGTACATAGCTCCTTCCACTCTTCCAACAGATCAAGACGAGAGGAAAGTCTACGTTGCAAATGCAAAAGCCTTAAACTCCATCACTAGTGGAATCACTAATTATGAATTTACAAAAGTCATGAATTGTAACTCTGCCAAAGAAGTATGGGATAAGCTAATTAGCTTATACGACGGGGACTCCAAAGTCAAGAAGGCAAAGCTTCAAACTCATAGAAGGAAATTTGAAAGTCTGAAAATGGATGATGAACAAGATATTGGATCATACTTTCTCCGAGTAGCTGAAGTGGTCAACTCTCTTAAAGAATTAGAAGAAAACATTGAAGAAAGCACCATTTTTCAAAAGGTCTTAAGATCTCTCCCAGACAGATTTGACTCCAAAGTAAGTGCCATAGAAGAAATGAAGGATCTTGATACTCTCAAGATGGATGAACTCCATGGAATCCTCATTGCCTATGAGATGAGAAAAGGTTGCCCAAGTTCCAAAGATGCAGCATTCAAGGCCTCAAAATCAAAAAAGAGGAAAGAAAGGAATGTCAGTAGTGATGACTCCAATTTTGAATCCGAATTGGTGCAATTTGTACGAAGGCTAAAGAAAGGATCTAAGCTAAAAGGTAAATACCCTCTTATTTGTTTCAAGTGTGGAAATATAGGTCATTATGCTGCAAAATGTCCTCATAAGCGTGATAGTGATGATGAAGAAAATTCTAAAAGGATGGTATACAAAAAGAAAAGGTTCAATAAGAAGAATTTCATCTCTAAGAAAGATGAGTCTGATGAAGATGAATTTGTAGTCATCAAAAAGAAATCAACTAACCAGTTCCCTCACCACAAAGGAGGTAATGAAGAATTAGATGAAGAAAATGACCATGCTGGAAGCCAAGAAGTATTATTCATAGCATTCACAAATGATGATGACTTAGGGCTAGATGGAAATGTAGATGAATTGTTAATAAGTGCCACTAAAGAAAATGAGAAATTACAGAATAAAATCATTTCTCTCAAGGTAGAAAACGAGGAAACAAAAAAAAGTGAAGATCTCTTGAAAAATAAGCTAAAAGAAAAAGAAGAAACTTGCGAAGAACGTGAAGCCGAAATAGTATCTCTGAGGAAGGAATTGGAGCAAGTTAAAAAGGGTTGGAAAAGCTCTCAAATACTTGACACTATCCTAAATAATCAAAAACTTCAACATGACAAATCTGGAATAGGTTTTAAAGGAGAATCATCAAGTACTAAGAATAATGCAAAAAGCTATGCCAATGTACTTTCCAGCAACCCAAAAGAAGAAAGATTATTTCATCAAAGGCTCATCCCAGATAAAAAGAATGAAGAGAGAGTAAATCCAAGGAAGAATGTTGATTCGAATCATGGATGTTACAACAGATACACAACAATATTTCATCAAAGGCCCATCTCAAATCCAAAGAATGAAGCGGGAATAACTCCAAGGAAGAATGTTGATTCAAATCATGGCTATTACAACAAGTACAAAACTATCTTTTTTAGGCATTGTTTCCATTGTAAAAAATTTGGTCATCAAGCTAGACATTGCATGGCTCGTAAGAATGACACACCAAAACTGAAGATCAAATAAACAAACCATATGGCCCCAAAGGGCAAGGACAAATCAAGACCTACAATTCTTTTGATCCGTTGGCCAAATTTGATCTGATTTGCTCATTATGTAATAATAATGGACACAATGAACAAAATTGCCCACTCAAAAGAGGAAAAGCAAGAAGTGAGAATCCCAACACGGATAAATGTGGCCTAGCTCTATGTGCTCAAAATAATGAAAACCATTGGTTTGTGGATAGTGGGTGCTCCAGACACATGACAGGGGACAAAGGGAAGTTTGTCTCATTGAACAAAAAGGAAGGAAATGTATCCTTTGGAAGTGGATCTGCCAAAATTGCTGGAAAAGGAACTGTTACTCTTATTAATGGAAAAAGGAAAAGTTCAAAATGCTTTGCTAGTAAACGGGCTCAAACACAACCTCCTGAGTGTTAGCCAAATCTGTGATGAAGGACATAATGTTGTCTTTAGCACCAAACACTGTGAAATAAGGAACTCTTCCTCAGGGGAACTTGTGGCGAAAGGGGTTAGAACACCAGACAACATCTATATTCTGAACAAGATTCAAGAAGATAAATGCTACTTAAGTCAAACAGATGAAAGTTGGTTGTGGCACAAGCGACTTGGACATACAAGCTTCGATAACTTGATCAATGTCAACAAGATTAAAGCAGTACGAGACATTCCAAAGTTATTCAAACCAAATCAAGGAGTATGTGGCCCATGTCAACATGGAAAGCAAACTAGAACAAGTCACAAGACTAAGGAGTTCTCTACATCAAAGCCTTTGGAGATCATTCATGCTAATTTATGTGGACCAACTAGAACTCCGGCACTCCAAGGATAAAGGTACTTTGCTTTATTTGTTGATGACTATACTAGAATGATGTGGGTATATTTTATAAAATATAAATCTAAAGCATTTAAGCGTTTTAACAATCTTAAAGCTCTTGTGGAAAATGAAAAGGACTCTAAGATTAAGTGTCTCAGAACAGATAGAGGGGGAGAATTCACATCAAAAGAATTTGATGAATTCTATAAAATACATGGAATTAAAAGAGAACTCTCTACTGCCAGAACACCAAAGCAAAATGAGGTAGTTGAAAGAAGAAACCGAACAGTTCAAGAAATGGCAAGAACAATGTTAATAGCAGCTAACTTGCAGACAAAATTCTAGAAAGAAGTAGTTGAGACAGCTATCTATACATTGAATCGAACTCAATTGAGACCAAATAATGAAAAGACTCCTTATGAATTATGGAAATGAAGACCTGCGTTAGTAAAATACTTCAAGATTTTTGGAAGCAAGTGCTTCATAAAAATCAATGATGACTCACCAGGAAAATTTGATTCACGGGTTGACGAAGGGATCTTTCTTGGATATTCTATAAGAAGCAAAGCCTACAAGTACTACAATAACCGACTACGGAAAATAGTGGAAAGCATTGACATAAAAATTGATGAAGACCTTCCAAAAAAAGAAATTGAAGAACATGAAGTTGATCCTCTCATTGAAGAAGAACCTGAAAAAGAAGAAAAAGACCAAGGAAAAAGAACCATCTCAAACCCCTTCAAAGATGAAATTTGTCCAAAAATATCACCCAGAGAGCACATTATTGGCAATATGGATGAAGGGATGCAAACCCGAAGAAGGATGACTAGTACACCAAAGAAGAAAGATGTTGCTCTTCTATCCATGATAGAACTAGAAACATTTACTCAAGCAAGTAAAGATCCTCATTAGGTAAAAGCCATGGAAGAAGAAATGTCTCAAATTGAGAAGAATGAGACATGGAAGCTAGTACCTCGTCCACAGGACAAAAACATAATACGAACCAAGTGGGTGTTCAAAAACAAAATGAATGAAGATGGACAAATCATCAGAAACAAGGCAAGTTTTGTTTGTAAAGGCTATTCACAAATTGAAGGAATTGACTTTGAAGAAACATTTGCACCAGTAGCTCGTGTGGAAGCTATCAGGATGTTCTTGGCATTTGCTTGCTCAAAAGGATTCAAAATCTATCAAATGGACGTAAAATCAGCGTTTCTGAATGGGGAACTCAAGGAAAAAGTCTACATGGAGCAACCAGAAGGGTTTAATCTAACAGAAGGAAAAGACTTTGTTTGTAAGTTGAAAAAGGCATTATATGGGTTGAAACAAGCTCCTAGAGCTTGGTACGCAAGATTGGATCACTATCTACAACAACAAGGCTTCAAGAAGGGGGTGGCAAGAAGTAATCTCTACATAAAGATGGACGAGGATAAGTTACTAGTCACACTTGTTTATGTTGATTATCTGATTTTTGCTAGTAATAATGATGAGATGAGCCATGAGTTTTCTCAAAATATGTCAAAAGAGTTTGAGATGTCAATGATAGGAGAGTTATCAGATGTCAATGATAGGAGAGTTATCTCACTTCCTTGGACTACAAGTATCTCAAACCACAGTAGGCATGTTTATATCTCAAGCCAAATATCTTAAAGACATGCTTAAAAGATATGGAATGGAAAACTGTGCACCCATGACCACACCCATGACCACAAGTTGCAAATTGAGCAAAAATGATGATTCCCTCCGGTGGATGCAACTCATTACAAATCAATAATTGGAGCCCTTTTGTACTTAACTACTACGAGACCCAACATTATGCAAGCAATAGGAATGGTGGGAAGATTTCAATCAGCCCCTAAACAATCCCATTTGTTGGCTGTAAAAAGAATTCTCAGATACCTGAAAGGAACTCCTGATTTCCGTCTCTAGTACCCTAAAAGCTCAACTCTTACTTTGGCTGCATACATCGATGTTGATTGGGCCGGAAGTGTCGATGATCAGAAAAGTACTAGTGGAAATGCATTCTCCCTGGGAGACTGTTTAGTATCTTGGCGCAGCAAAAAACAGACATCCATATCACTATCTACAGCTGAAGCCGAGTATATAGCTGCCGCAGATTGTTGTACTCAAATACATTGGATGAAGGAAGCTCTAAAAGATGTCAACATAGGTACAAATCAACCAATTACCATCTATTGTGATAACACAAGTGTGATCAGCCTCAGCAAAAACCCAATGATGCACTCAAAGACCAAACATATACCAATCAAGTATCATTTCCTTCATGAACAAGTAGTTGAACAAAACATCATCTTGGAATATATCAATACTGAGCAGATAGCTGATATTTTCACAAAACCTCTTCCTCGAGAAGCATTTGAACATCTTCGTCAAAAAATGGGGGTTATCTCTTTAGCATCACTTAAGTTGATTCATAAAGATGTTGCAGGACAGGGGGAGACCTTGTGCACTCCTTTGCCACTGATGTCAAAGGGGGAGAGAAGAAGAATATTGCCATCAATGGCAAAGGGGGAGATTATTGATCTAGATTGTCATTAATGTCAATATGAAGCCAAGGCGAAGCAGAGCAGACTTGTGAAAAACAGGAGCAAAGCCACTAGAAAGAGGATCGCATCAGCGAAGGTACATAAACAGAGTCATCAGAAGTCACAAAGAGATATGTCCAAGGGAAACCGCTATCGAAAGAACAAAGAGCAACAAAGCTATCAAAGCAGAGAAGAGAAGCAAGTGTAAGAGCGGAAGATTGATGAGGAGCCACATCGGAGGAGCCATATCGGGAGTATCACGTGTAATGTATGCCCAAAAAGTGAGAGGAAGAGTCCATCGGAAGCCCTCAAAGAAGCAAGTTACGGAGCAAGAGAAGCATAGAGGAAGATTCATTTGAAACCACGAGAAGCAAAGAGCGGAGGAGTATATATATTATATAGATGCGATATAATAACATGGACCCGAACAGGTTATAGCAAAATCCTTAATATGACATCGCGTCCGCCCATCAGAACCCTCATATCGCAAGTTATAAAGGGTTGTCACCCCCGAAACCTTCAATTTTATAAAGGTTGGAAGAGTTAGCTCCTAAAGCAAGAGCGGCGTAAATCCATCAATAGCGAACGAGATCAAGTCAAGGAGGAAACAGACGGAGAGTGCATGAGATCCGTTGGATCTTATAAATCGACGGTCATCGCATGGCAAAGATATGAGGGCATTAATTCGCGAGGAAAGTGGTTCCGCAATAGGAAATGATATTTCGAGCGAGGTAAAAGTGGTAAGTGGTATTGAAGGGTGAGAACCCAATTCCACTAATCGAGTGACACATAGCACTTGGGAGGAGAGAGGAAACCGCTTTTTCGGGCGGGTAATCCCCATGCTATTTGTCTACCCGAAATCAATGTCAACTGTCAGATCAAAAGGAGGTGATCAACGGTGGAGATCGAGCGGACTGGTTGGTGATTAGGCTAAGCGACAACCGTCGGATCGAGCGCCAGATCAACGGTCTAGATTTAATCACTAATCGTATTTCAGGAACGTTACGTGACAGCATGGTGGTATGTCGATTGCCGATCCGCCAATGACCGATAGCGATGAAGCCGAGCGCCGATCGAAGATCGGTTAATGCAGAGGTCAAAGAACACTATGGAAAGGATTCAAGGAGCAAACCAGATGAAGTTATTGACGTGGGCGTAATGCATTTGAAGTCCGGCCTTATATGTTCAGAGGGTGTATTTCCGTGTATTCCTGTGGTTCCGATAAATGTGTTGCTCGGGGCTTAGAGTCAAATAAACGCCTCCGATAGGTTTGGGTCCATTATATGAATATTGAAAAAAAAGGGGGGGCCTCTCTGATATAGTTATTTCTTTAATATGCAATATTATTATAATACGGCCTCTCTTCCGCATTAACGTGTCCTGTAAGAATTTGATGAATTCGAAGAGAGAGAGGAAGCCGAAGAGTGATCGCAGAGGAAGTCGAAAGATCAAGCGAGTGAAGAGGAAACGAGCGGAAGCCAAAGGTCAAGAGTATCAGGCATATAAAACAGAGAACAAGGGAAAGTTTGAGGTGTTGGCGAACTGTAAGAAAAAAGGGAGCCGAAGTTCTGGCAGAAGTGGAAGGAACAGGAGGACAGAAGTAAGTCATAGGTCCAGCATCATTGGGAGCAAAATATTACAACCAAACAGATCCAGACAGTTACAGCAAAGGGTTGGAGCCCTTGAGGTTGGTGCCTCACAACTAAAAGGATTGGTGTCCTAGGAGTTGGTGCTCCTAAATTCAAGGTCGGTGCCTTGACAAGACAGAGTTAGTGCTCTGGAGGTTGGAGCCTCACAAAGAGTCCAAGTTGGTGCTTGGCAACATATATATATATATATATATATATATATTATATATTATACTTGATTTATTGCAAAGATCACATTAGTAAAAGCAATCTATTCCTGTTATCTATTTCCGTGTTTCAAAATATAAATGTTTTTAACTAATAAAAAAATAATAATTGAAAAGAAATACTGATTCCCCCCCCCCCCCCCCCCCCCCCCTTAGTGTTTCCAATAGTTTACACCAATTAAATATGATTCTGAAACATAGAAACTAAGTGAGGAAAATAGAAACACATAGGACACAATTATTACTGGACAAAAGTCCCCGGAAAAACCCAATGCGGTAAAACCAGTGCAGTAGCTCTGAGGGTTTATTATTATTAAGCAGTAGCAAAATCTGAATACATCACTGAATACCTCACAGGGTTATTCAGTTACAGAGAGAAATACTGGCAGAAGCTTTGTGAGTTTTACCTCATACAATCACTCATAAATACTGGCAGAAGCTTTGTGAGCTTTACCTCATACAATCACTGATCCAACCCCAAACTGACTGCCCCCCAGCTTTTCTGGTTGCCTCTGTGCAGTGTCTGCATCAGCCCAGCGTCAAGTTATCTAGGTGTTGCGTCACTACTTTGGCTAGTCGATCTGCTGCCCAGGGAATTCGATTTCCGCCTCACGGTCTCACACCCCGACTCCCAGCTTCTGAAAATCGAATTCCTCTGTAGATTTCGGAATCCTCTCTCCCTCTGCACTGGTTCTGCGTGGCCCTTCTGGCCCTTCTTCAGCCTCTGCATCAAGGCTTCTGGATCACTCACTACCTTTCTCTGTTGATGTATCTCCGACTGAGAATCTCTCTCTCCAGACGCTGCTATCCCTACCCCTCAACTGCAAGAGGTCACCTCAATCGATGTTTACTCCTGAGAACTTCTCACTTCAGAAAATCGTTTTTCCCAATCTCTTTGTGTGTTTTGAAAATGACCCTCAAGCCCCTTCTTATATCTTCCTGTTGGATAACCAATGGCCTAGATTTAATCAAAGGCTCAGATCGGTTTGGCTTGATCCGTGGCTTTTTCTAGAATTTTCACCCCTGATTAGATTAATACCCATTAATATTTTAATTTTCCTAAGTTTAGACTTAGGAACC
>APFE030528607.1:31530-75670 GCA_000404065.3 Pinus taeda
AAAAAATTTTGTGGAAAATTAATTTTTGCCAGATTCAGTGGTTTTCATGCTTTATTTTTCACGCTGAGTTTTGAGTTTCTCAGGTCGAGATACGAAATCAGTATCCAGTTAATGGTTTATGACTCGTGGTGGTTCGAAGTATTCATTCTTTAAATCTCCAGTTGCTGGATATCATTTTGGTCATTCTAAGAGCACTGTTCACGTTTCATGTAATCGATTCAATGACAGTCTCTTAAGGCACTGGTCTGCTAATCAAATTCATCTAGTGCTTGCCTTATCGTGTCTCGTGTCTCCCAACCAACTGGTCGACAGTTGGTCTTCATCATCTCGCAGGGTCTACCCCCCTTAGCCACGGGAGACAGGCTTAAACGGAGGGATCGGGGATCAAAAGTGACAGCCCCCGGTCTGAGCGTTGTCGTGTCAATCTGCGCGACAACAGGACCCTACACCATAACTTTGTGCAGTCATATGTACCACTGCCTACTGTCATACCACCCTGTAACATATCATATCCTGCATGTGCCAATGTATCTGCCACTCTACTAGTGAACCCACCATGACACACATCACGTCTCCCCATCCATCCTGGTAGACCTAAGCGACCTAACTACACACCTGATAGAGGGATATCTCTGCTATGCCGATCCTCAGTGCTCCTCGTTGCATAGCTCTATACACCACTAGATGCTATGGTCTAAAATTGGGTCTGAATGGATTAGGCCACATCCCTCTATAACATTGGACCCTACGACATAACTCTGTGCAGTCCTGTGTACCACTGTCTACTACCATACCACCTTGTAACATATTGTATCCCGCATGTGCCAATGTATCTGCCACTCTACTAGTGAACCCACCATGACATGCGTCATGTCTCCTCATCCATACTGGTAGACCTGAGCGACCTAACTCCGCACCTGCTAGAGGGGATATCTTTGCTATGTCGATCCTCAGTGACCCCTAAGCCCAATACCTCAATGGGAGAACACCATCTCCATACAATGCCCAGTCTGGTGGCCTACCCATGCCGCCTCCTCCAACCAACTCCTACCAGAGAACGCTAATCATCCTGCTACCCCATGCGAAACCAACAAGCCAAAACAACCCATGGAGTTTGTTCACAAACTACCTAGCCACTAGTGCCAACTGGAACAACCCTAAAGAATGCATGCGCTCAACCACTGGGTCAACTACCTAATCAATGCCACAGCGATCCCACATGTCTAATATCAAATAGGAAGCCCCACCTGGATCCCAATGCCAACCTGTGCCTCTAGTACCCTTGGTGTTTGAGAGCTCCCACTGAGCTTCACTCTGGACTACAACCATCTTCATGAGTCTAGCCCACTCCACCGGGTACCAACTAAGAACCTTTCGCCATCCAACCCAAGAGAGGGATCGAATGCACAAACTCCCGCACGTAGAACAAGCCCTCCATCTTGCGAGTAAACACATAAAATTTGTCGAGGTGACTCTGCATCTCTCTCTGTTGTGCAAGGGTAGCCTAGCAATGCTGCAAGCCCCATCTATATAATCCCAAGAGAGCTACTGTTTGGAAGTACTACAACTCTACTGACGATCTGTGCATTTGTCTGCTCTAAATCGGTAGTTGGCCCAAAAGATGACTGCTCGTCCTCCTCCCCCATGGGCTCAACATGAGCCACGGACTACCCCTCCATGACTACCTCACATTCCTCTATGTGTTCTCCATGTTGTTGTAGGTGGAGGCCATCTGGGAACTCAATCATGGCTCCAAGTACCTCTGTGTCTCCTAGAACCCCAACTAGGAACATCTCATCGATAGATGGCTCTATGGGTGTATACTCTACTCTCTCGTGTTAATTTTGGGTAGCATCGGATGTGCTCTAGCCTTGAAAATTGGTGGAGAGGTTAAGGCACATGAGATATCCAAGACCCAGAAATCATTTGGAGAAATTCCACTCAGATGAAGAGTTATTAAAATAATTAATATTTTTAATGGGTTCCTAAGTCTAAACTTGGGAAAATAAAAATATTAATGAGTATTAATAAAATATGGGTGAGAAAGTTCCAAGTGGCAAGGATCAAGCTAGTTGTAATCTTAGTTGTTGATTTGGGACTTAATCTCGGAAGTTGATTCGTCAACAAGAAAAGTATAAGTGGAGGCTTGAGGGTTAGTTCAAGATACACCAAGTAATCAAAAAACTTGATTTTATGGGGCGAGGTTTGCTCAGGAAATCGAGTTACAGATCAGAGTTGCAGCAAGGGGTTGTTCAGCAAGGGATTTTCATCCAAGGTTGAAGAATATATAACAAAGAGGCAACGCAATGCCGGGAGAGACAGTGCAAGCCCTAGAAGAGCTGACGCAGAAGCCGCAACGGCTGACACTGGGCCTCAGAGGCAGCACTGGGAGATTCTATGGGGCAGACTGGGAGCAGATCAGCAGATTCTGATCCAGGAGAGGGTGACGCAGCTCCTGGAGAAGTGACGCAGGTCCATAGCAATGCTTGGAGCATCTTTCGCTGTCCAGCATAGGGAATAGTGGGAGTCGTTGTGGGGTTTGTTCATTTGTTTGTTGATTTTCTGGAATATCTGTCTCCGGATAAAGGTACTACTGCTGAGGATATTCTTTGTTGGGTAAGCCATTTCTAGCACCCTAGTTTTATTCATGAAATCTGCTTAATAATACAAACCCTCTATATGTTGCACCAGTTTTTGTTAGGTCCCTATACTACTATTGTAACCCCTTACTGTTATTATATTGTTGTGCCCATGTAGTACCCATATTGTTATTATTGTGCCCCATAGAAGCCCACTATTGTTATTGATATGCCCTTACATTATTATTGTTACGTCGGCTCTGATTATATTATGACCCCTTAGACTCCTATATGTAGAAAGGAGGTCTTGTCATTTGTATCATCCAAGAATTGTTCATTTGTGTAATGTAAAGGAGATTGCCCCCTCGAAGAGGCTTATTTTGAAGGCGTTCATCTATCTTTTCTTCTATTTTGTGAGCTGGTTGCATAACATTTGGTATCAGAGCTTTGCATTCTAGGGTTTCACTGCTCCAAACAGGTCATCGTGGAATTTTCGCTATAATTTTTTCGCTACAAAGTTTCAGAAGCTAAAAACAAAACCCATTTGATCCGATATCGTTCTGAAACTCAGGTCCAAATTTCAGATCTGTTGAGACAGTATGCTTTGGAGGTATTTGAATACCCCAAGAAGATATACTTATGACTCCTTGTACCAAGTTTGTTTCTTTGTTCCTTTGGTATCAAGGCATAACAGGTGGAACCAAAGACCCTGAGATGTTTTACTGAAGAAATGTGATCATACCACATTTCACAAGGAGTCTTGTTTCTAATAGCATTAGATGGACATCTATTTTTTACATACACAGCACATAGAATAGCATCAGCCCAAAACATCAATTTTACATTCTTGAAAAACATCATGGAACGTACCATATTTAAGATTGTCCTGTTCATTCTTTAAACTACTCCGTTCTATTGGAGATTATAAAGCACAGTTGTTTGATGTTTGATCCCATGCTGGCGAATATAGTTTTCAAATTCATTTGAAGTGTATTCTTTTCCATTATCAGTGTGAATAGAGCCAATATGAGATTGTGCATCATTTTCAATCCATGCATGAAAGTTCTTGAATGTTTGAAAAGCATCAGATTTGTTCTTCAATAAATAAACCCCAACACATTCTAGTGTAGTCATCAATAAATGTCATCATATATTTATCTCCATTTGCAGAAGGAACAAGCATTAGGCCACATAAGTCTGAATGAATAAGTTCAAGTTTTCTATGTGCTTTGGAATGTGAATCATGAAAAGATTGTTTGCTATGTTTTCCTAGAATATAAGCATCACATTGTTTGAGTTTCCTAGGAATTGTAGGCAAACCAGTAACACCATTTTTCTTCAACATATGAAGGTTGTCATAATTCAAGTGTCCAAATCTAGCATGCCATAAAAGACTTGATGGAAATGTACCTTCATCATAATGAGAATTGTATGCAAAATTTTGTGCACGAGCGAAGGTACCTTGCAGCTTCAAAAGTCTTTCTTCTTCTATCCCCATCATGACAAGTTAGAAATCTGACACTTTTATGACCTCAACCTTGCCATCAAACATATGAATGGAGTGCCCTTGCTGGCAGATGTGGACCAAGGCCAACAAGTTTCTCCTCAGCTCCGAGAGATATAAAACATCATGCAAAAAAAAAAGTCTGGAAGACCAGGCAGTTCGAACCTGATTGTTCCAAGCCCTGATGGCTTGAGTTTTGATTTGTTTGCAAAGTATACTGCTCCATCAACATTGTTAGTAAATTCTTCAAAAAAGTCTCTTGTAAAAGTCATGTGGCAAGTTGCTCCCGAATCAAGCAACCAATCACTTTTCCAAGAAGCAAGTGAAGCATTAAACAAGTCTTTAGTTACTCCAATATTACAATGTGCCACAACATAGTGAGCAGATTCAGGTGCTTTACCTTTCTCTTTGTCATGGGTTTTACCTTTGGCTTCAGTTCTTTCCTGCTCAATTTTGTACCAAGGCAACTTACATGTAGATGCATCATGTCCATCTCTATTGCAACGTATGTAATGAAGCTCGGACTTTTCTCCTTCAAAGTGTCTGCCCCCCCACCTCTAAAATTTCTTCTTCCTCTTCCTCTTCGGCCACATCTTCCTCTAGAAAAATCTTGAGCATGATTCTTCTCTCTATGTGCAAGACACAGCTTCTTCAGAAAACTGAGGAGTTGTCTTCTTCCCAAAATCCTTCTCTCTCTTAGCAAACTTCTTCTCAAAGGAGTCAAAGGTAATCTCCTTGAGGTTTCCACTTGCTTGCAATGACTCAAGATAATTTGAATGTAGGATATAGTGCCTTGACATAATCTATGAGAGGAATGTCTATTTGAACACCAATGGTTTTGGTATCATGCATAATAGATCTTACTTCTGATCCTAAAGCAAGAGAGTCATCATTTTTCAATTCAAGACTGAACAATTTAATCACCAATTGGACAACTTCAAGTTCAGAGTGTGAATCATAGAGTTCCATCAACTTCTATAAGGCTTCAAAAGCATTTGAAAATGGTGCAATATGGCAACTCATCTCTTCATTTACACATGCTGCAATCAAGGCATAGGCTTTGTTGTTCTTGTTTTCCTAAATGGTGATCTCCTTATCTGAGGTGGGCTTCGCAGGTTCATCATCTCCTTCTCCTACACAAACTCCTTTCCACAACTCATTGAAAATGAGAGTGTGTTTTATTTTTCGTGACCATTCATGATAGTTCTCTTTACCAGAGAAACTACTCCAACAATAGATATCAATGAATGCATTTAAATGTATACTGCAAAAAAAATTGTACTTTTGGTGGCAAAAATGCACTTCTGTGTAAAAAATTGCAATCTGATATTTATGGGACAGAGGTAATATTTGGGGTAGTTGTTATAAGGGGGAGGTTGTATGTGGGGAGGGTATTATACAAGTGGTTTGGAGGCAGTGTTACACAGTAGGGGTATTGCAAAAGTAATCAACATATGGGGGAAGCAGTGTTAAGGGTTCACGAAGGGTGTACCGCAGTGGGGTTGTATGGACTGTGGAGGGCGTTGACTGTGCATGGGAGGAGCCGAGGTACACAGGTAAGGCGTAGGGCGTCGACTATTGAGTCGAGCAGTGTTCAACAAAGTTGGAGTTGCAGTTTAACACAGTGGAAAGTTGTGGTATGGTGCAGCGTTCCAGGAAAGTTGTGGTACGAAGGACTATATGCATTTAACGGAGTTCAAAACCGGGAGCCTGAATGCGTTTAACTGAGTTGAAAACCGAGAGCCTGAATGTGTTTAATGGAGTTGAAAATCGGGAGCTTGAATGCATTTAACGGAGTTGAAAATCGGGAGCCCGAATGCATTTAACAGAGTTGAAAACCGAGAGCGAATGTGTTTAACGAAGTTGAAAACCATGAGCCTGAATGCGTTTAACAGAGTTGAAAATCGGGAGCCTGAATGCGTTTAACGGAGTTGAAAACCGGGAGCAGTGAGAGGTGTGAGAGCATTGTTTGGAGGAGAGCGGGAGGAGAGAGCCGAGAGGTGAGGCCATTGAGCAATGGTAGGAGCAGCGTTAATAGAAGGAATCGTTCAATAGTGGACCAGAGCCAAGTGTAGGTCGAGACCAATAGCGCAACTGGGGTGCAGGTATAACGTATGGGGTGTTATCAGTATACATTAAAACGAAAACCGGTGACTATGGTCAGCACATATGACATTATTCAAAACAAAACCTCAGCCTTCACAAAAGAAGTTACTCACAGTGGATATTCGCTGCAGCCTTGAGGAATATAAGTGCACAAAGTCTTGCAAAAAATATGGCAGGGAATATAGGAACAGAATATGGCAGAGAACTGATAGGAGTTACAGCACATAAACTAATTTGGGAGCTAGATCTGATACCATGTTAGGCCAGGAGGTAACTCCACAATGTGAATTGTGATTTTGCATTAAGATTGCTCATAGATATATACATGGAGGGAGAGACTCTTGGGCTTCACCTCCCAATGTCTCTTCATATTCCTATTCTCCTTATTTACTATTTACACTATTTTACATATATTCACCCAATCCCAATGATTAGGTGTCAACAGTGAAGACTTCTTTCCTCAATGGTGTGATTGAGGAAGAGGTGTACATAGAGTTACCTCAAGGTTTTGAGATGCATGGAAAGGAATCTCATGTTTGCAGGTTAAAGAAAGCCTTGTAAGGACTCAAGCAAACTCCAAGAACTTGGTATGCTCATATTGACAGCTATTTGATGAGACTGGGATTTACCAAAAGCGATGTTGATACAAACCTTTATTTTAAGGTTGTGAAGAATGCACCTTTGATCCTATTGCTATATGTTGATGATTTGTTTCTAAAAGGTGCTAAGCCTCTCATTATTAAGTGCAAGAAGTAGTTAGCTTCTAAGTTCGATATGAAGGATTTTGGTCTGAGGCATTATTTCTTGGGACTGGAAGTATCGCAGAAACCTAGCAAAGTCTTCCTTAGACAAGGAAAGTATGTTATAAAGATCCTTCATAAATTTGGCATGATGGATTGTAAATCCATGGCTACTCCCATGGTGACTAACTTGAAGAAGTTAAGAGGCTCTGAATCCAATTTGGTAGATCCATCTATGTACCAGTGATTGGTTGGCTTGTTGATGTATTTGGTTAACACTAGATCGGACATTTGCTTTGTTGTTAACACACTAAGCCAGTTCTAGGTGGAACCCAGACATGAACATTGGATTGCAACGAAAAACATTCTGAGATATTGACGTGGTACTCTGAACTATGGTTTGAGATATGTTGCAAACAAGGATGTACAACATCAGGGATATACAAATGTTGGCTGGGTAGGAAGTGTTGATGATAGGAAGAGCACTTCAGGGGTATGCTTCAGTTTGGGTTTTGCAATTATATCTTGGATAAGCATGAAGCAAAAATCTATCACACTCAGCACCGCAGAAGCAAAATATATTGCAGCCAATGAAGCATGTACAGAAGCAATGTGGCTTCGAAAGTTATTTGCAAGATTGTTCTACCAAGAGTTTGAACTGACCGTGATACATTGTGATAATCAAAGTTGTGTGAAGCTTTCAGAAAACCCTATG
Source organism: Pinus taeda (assembly GCA_000404065.3). Lineage (NCBI taxonomy): Eukaryota > Viridiplantae > Streptophyta > Pinopsida > Pinales > Pinaceae > Pinus > Pinus taeda. The sequence goes on from APFE030528607.1 coordinate 39,175, forward strand.
TTCCATGACAGGTCAAAGCATATTGAGATCAAGTACCACTACATCCATGACATGGTGTAGATGAGAGCAATAAGGCTCGAGTACATCTCCACTGATGAGCAGACAAATGATATTATGATGAAGTCGTTGCCCAAGGAGAAGTTTGTGTACTTCAAAGACAAGCTGGGCTTGTGGAGATTACCCCTCTCATTAAGAGTAAGAGTTGATATCACACCAACATAGATGGACATTCTCCCGAGAGGGAGAATGGTCCAAGAGGCCCAGAGTGCTCCCCTAATAAGGTTGAGTGAGCACGTCTCGATAAGGATACTCGATTACTCCCCATGAAGGCTTGAGTAAGGCCTACACCTGATCACTCCATATGAAGGCTTCAGTAAGGCCTACACCTGATCACTCCCCAGGAGAGGGTTGAGTGAGGTCTCTTAGCATCTAGACTTGATCAATCCCCAAGAGAGTGTTGAGTGAGGTCTGTTAGCATTGAGACCTAATCAATCTCCAAGGAAGGGTTGAGTGAGGTCTTCCAGCATCAGGGTCGACATTGCTCCTCGAGAGGGGTGAGGAAGTGCTCCGTAGGAGGGTTGAACAAGTACTCCCCGGGAGGTTTGAATGAGTGCCTACTAGTACTCCCCAAGAGGTTTGGGTTTTAGCATTTTGGCCTAGTGAAAGGCCTTGGGATTTGAGGACCGATCACTCTGGAGGAGTGAGTCCTTATATGCTAATGACAAGCCATGGATTTGGTACCACCCTTGATATGGATACTAGTGGATGTTGATGGTAGATGATGATGCTAATGATGATGATGTCGATGATGATTTGATATAACCTTTTCCTTAGAGAAATTTATCAACTTGAGAACATCTATGACAGTCATTGCAAATACCTCCCTCGTTAAGAGGGAATGTTGAATTTTGAAACTATGGTCGATCTTCATAGTGCATAATTGGCCACTTAACATATTTATATTGATTATTGGAAAGCATATTTAAATGCTAGAGTCAAAAGAAAATATATTTTGAGTCAAAGTACCGTTGTGACCTTTTAAAGAAGAAAATTTGAGTTTTGGATTTGAAATTTGTGGCTCCAAAGTTGTCAAGTTGGCCTCCCTCCAAATCAAGTCAGCCCGGGGCAAAGGACACACCCATTCGACCCAATAGATCACTATATAAAGGCAACTCAACCTCATTCTCTTGGCACCAATTTGCACTTCATCAAGGAGACATTTTTTGGGCAATTCAACGAAGATCAGGAAGGACAAGGAGGACGAAAAGTAGACGAATTATCTCTCTCTCTCTCTCTCAAGCTCGCGCGTGTGAATTGTATATTTTTCTTCTGGCTCACATTTTTTCTGGACAATTTTGTTGCAAGGGGCCAAAATTCTGGGTAGTTGCAGAGGCTGAAATTCTGGGTAATTGGCAGCTACAAGAGGGCCAAAATTCTGGGTCAGATCAAGAAGAGCGAAATTTTGGATCAGATTGGGAGGCTTGGCTTGGAGAGGTTGACCAGGTTTAACCATAGGTCTAGGTGTGTCTCTTGTTGAACAGAAAATTTTCTCTATTGAAAAGGTTGTTGGGTTTTTCCACTTTGTGGGTTTTCCCCAGGGTAAATCTTGTTTCTCTTTGTGCATTGTGATCTCTATTGTTCTACTGCTCTTGTATGGTTGAATTTCTTAAGTATAATTGTTGAATGGTATGTTGGAACAATTTAAAAGAAGATCAACATCAAAAGTAATTACCAGTGTTTCAGAAATATTTTGCTATGTTATATTGCACTTAGAAAATCAACACCTTGGAGGTTGGGTTAAAACAAATAGATAATACCTCCCACAACCAAGATAAGCCAAGGGGTTGGGAGGGACTGTTACACCATGCAAAAGAAATAACTTCCCTCCTAATGCTATTCTTAAACCTCTATAACAAGGTCATAAACCTCCTAATCCTTTGGAATCTAATAACGCCCTTGAGTAGTTTAGTCATATTTTCTATAGGGTATGAAATTCCTTCCACCCTGAGTTTATTTGCCAAGCTTTTGCAAAGGCATACAATGGAAGCAAGCCTAAGAGTCTAGTTTCTTAGACACGTGCACTGTGTTAGTTTTTGTAGCATCAGATGTGTTCTAGCCACGAAATTTTGTGGAGAGGCTAGAATACATTAGATCTCGAAAACCCAGAAATTGTTTTTGGAAATTCCACCTAGAAAGGACTTAATTAGATTATTAACCAATTTTTAAATATTTCCTAAGTCTAAACTTAGAGAATATGGTTAATTAAACAGTATTAATTAAGTCAAGGAAAGAATCATCTAGAAACTCACATGAATCGATTCAGAGATGATCCTAGCCATTGATTAAGTTTTAATCTTGGTCGTTGGTGTTTCAACAAAGGATTATAAGAGGAAGTCGATGTGATGATGGAGAGTGCACTTGAGAAGTTCTATTTTTGAGCAGATCAATTTCCAAAGTAGCAGCAGTGGGTTGCCTGAGAGAGAGCTAGAGATCGAAGCAGTGAGAGAAGGGCAGACATAGTGAGGCTGGAGGAGGCATTCCAGATCCAGTGAGTGCATTTGCAGAGAGGCTGACGTTGGGGCAGGGCACAGTGTCTAGAGGCAAAGTCGAATTGCTGAGAGGGATTGACTTTTTCAGTTTCAGAGGTTAGGAAGGAGCCCCAGAGTGTCGGGGAAGTGTCTTTCCAGTCAGCAGAAGGCATAATGACTTCATCAGTGATCAGTCTGAGGCTAGACATCTAGTAGGCTGCGTAGAGTAGCGCAAAGGCTGATGCAAAGGGTTAGAGGACCAAAATGCTGAAGGCAAGTCATGTCGGGAGTTTGCCAGTGGGGTGAGGAAAATTCCTCACTAGATTTTTGCTAGTATTTTTCTCTGTAGGATTGTCAGATTTCGACATCCAGATGTACTCGGATTTTCTCACTGTTACATAATAATAAAATCCTCAGCTACTGCATCGGTTTTCCCAAGTTGGGTTTTTCTAGGGACTTTTGTCCAAAAATAATTGTTTTATTTTATGTGTGTGTGCTAGCATTTCCTCCAGTGTTTATTCTTCTGTAGTTTTATTTGTGTAGATTGCAATGTGATTTATTCAGTATTTGTTGTAGCGAATAGTAAAAAAATGTTAAATTAAATTAACAATTAGGAGAATAATTTCAAGTTGTTGCAATAGGGTTCCAGTTTGGAATTTTCACATGGTATCAAAGCGCAGCTAATCAGCCAAAGAGCTTAGAGGCGAAGAGAGAAGGAATTTCCTTGCTCATTGTGGAAATTCCCAAGGGCAGCGCAGTCATTCTGCCAGGAGGCCAAATTACTTGTCGAGGTTTGATTTTTCTAAGTGGGGGACAAAAGAATACGATCTTTCCAGATCAAGTGATTCTAGAGGCATAGTGAGCAACTCAGATTTTTTGTTAGGTAGATCTCTAGCTGGATGCAGTGGTTTTTGCAGCAATTCGCTAGAGCAGAGCTAGCGTCGGGTGGAAGGAAGAAGAGCACACACAGAGGGAAAATTTTCCTCAAGGAACTTCTAGTCTCAAGAAGTTCGATTTTTCTTTGCAAATCAGCAGTCATTGTGAGCAAATATTCTCACTCCAGAAAGGAGTGCAAATATCAGAGTAGCAGTTGAGCAAAAGGAAAGAGGAGATTTTCGACATTTTGTTGAGATGGCCACAGTTGGGCTGAGAGATTAGGATAGGTTGGACAGCTCCTCCAACTATGTCATCTGGAAAGCCAGGATGTCCTTCCTGTTGGATGAATATGCCTGAAGCTCTATATAGACAGTGTTGTGGCAGTTCCCTAGGATGGGGATCAACTGAAGGAATATAGGGAGGAAATGGCAAGGGCGAAGCGGTTGATCCTGGATGGAGTCCAAGACCATATAGTCTCACACATAGCTGGCAAGGATACTGCCAAAGAGATGTGGTATGCTCTCACCACACTATATCAGGGCACTTCCGAGCAGCGAAAGATGTACCTCGAGGAGAAGTTGAGGCTCATCCAGATGCAAAAGGGGGAAAGCATAGACCCCTTCCTCACCAAGATTCAGGAGGTCCGAGACCAGTTGTCAACTGTTGGGGTAGCACCTCAACCCACAGAGCTTGTGAGATTGGCACTCAACAATGTTTCCGAGGAATGGAAAGCCTTTGTCCAAAGCATATTGGCTAGAGATAAGCTACCAAATTGGGACAGGATGTGGGCTAACTTACAACAGGAGGAATTGAGGCGAGCCCTTCTAAAGAGCTCCATCAGTGGCAGCAGCAGCGGAAAAAAGCAAGTGAAGGAGGAGGAGAATGTGGCCCTCACATCTAAAAGTCCTAGTCATGGACAAAGGGAGCAGGGTAAGAAGAAGAAGGACATGTCGAAGGTCAAGCACTTCAGATGTGGTGAGCTTGGTCACTACAGTACCCAGTGTCCTTTCAGAAAGAAGGACAAGGAGGAGAAGCGGGACCAGCAGGAAGCTTCAGCAGAAATCAATAGGCTTTCCTCTAGGCTGGAGGAAGACTTCACTATGTTTGTCGATATACCTCCAGGAGTGAGGTGGGGTAACTTGGTGTTGTAGTCCTAGAGTGCTACACATGGGAAGAATCCTTGAGGAGTCCACCTCATGGATCAATACCTTGCTACAGTGGCCCACAATATTCAGTAGCAGGATGGATCAATGGCAGTCGATGCAGTCAGAGACTGAGTGACAATTGCATAGACTAGTAGTAGCCAAATGTTGTAGAGTGCAATGCATAGTTGGCAGCAGTACAATTGGCACAATGCAAAGTCAGCAACAACTCAAATTCTTCAGTGATAGTGCAGATACTAGCAGCAGTCAAAAACTCGGGAGACAGATGCATTATACTAATAACAGTTGATTCAGTATTTTGGATGCTTTTCAGTTGTAGATGTTGCAGTTGTAATTACAACAGATTAGGGGAAGTTGCAATGCAGATGTGGTGTTGGCATAAGTACAGCAGTGTCAGCAGCAGCACAGATGCAACGTATATCAGAGTTGCGCAGTGGTTGGTGGGAAGTATGGCCAAACATCAGCAGTGTGACAGGGGATGGTGCAGAGACAGGATGCTACTACAGGGTGTGCAGTAGCACTAGAACACATTCCTCACTAAGAGGGAGTGTTAGTTTTTGTAGCATCAGATGTGTTCTCGCCACGAAATTCTGTGGAGAGGTTAGAATAAATGAGATCTCCAGAACCCAAAAATCATTTCTGGAAATTCCGCCTAGAAATGACTTAATTAGATTATTAACAAGTTTTTAAAATTTCCTAAGTCTAAACTTAGGGAATATGGTTAATCAATCAGTATTAATTAAGTCAAGGCAAGAATCATCTAGAAACACACACGGATCGATCCAAAAATGATCCTATCCATTAATTAAGTTTTAATCTTGGTCGTTGGAGCTCCAACAGAGGATTATGAGAGGAAGTCAATGTGGGGATGGAGAGTACACTTGAGAAGTTCGATTTCTGAGCAGATCGATTTCCAAAGTAGCAGCAGTTAGTTGTCAAAGAGAGAGCTAGAGATCGAAGTAGTGAGAGAGGGGAAAAGACAGTGAGGCTCGCGGATGCATTCCAGATCCAACGAGTGCATTTACTGATGCAGGAGAGCAACAGAGAGGCTGACGTTGGGACAGCGCAGCAGCTTCTAGAGGCAAAGTCGAATTGCTGAGAGGGATTGACGTTTTCAGTTCCATAGGCCAGGAAGGAGTCCCTGAGTGTCGGAGAAGCGCCTTTCCAGTCAGCAGAAGGCAGAACGACTTCATCAGAGACCAGTTTGAGACAAGACGTCCAACAGGCTGTGTAGAGCAACGCAGAGGCTAACACAGAGGGTCAGAGGACCGAATTTATGAAGGCAAGTCATGTCGGGAGTTTGCCTGTGGTGTGAGGAAAATTCCTCACTAGATTTTTGCCAATATTTTTCTCTGTAGGATTGCCAGATTTCGACATCCAAATGTACTCAATTTTTCTCACTGTTACATAGTAATAAAAACCTCAGTTGTTGCATCGGTTTGCCCAAGTTGGGTTTTTCCGAGGACTTTTGTCCAAAAATAATCGTTTTATTTTATGTGTGTGTGCTAGCATTTCTTCCAGTGTTTATTCTTCCACAGTTTTATTTGTTTAGATTGCAGTGTGATTTATTCAGTATTTGTTGTAGCAAACAAAAAAAAATTGTTAAATTAAATTAACAATTAGGAGAATAATTTCCAGTCGTTGCAATAGGGTTCTAGTTTGGAATTTTCACACACTTTATCTTCTTTCAAATTTATTATTGGATTATTCGATCAACCCAAGCCTAGAGGAAGTGAGCCTTAAGTGGATAAAACTAGTAGGTTTTTTGGTAGGATACCTTTCGATGATTAGCTTAAATAGATATATGTTGAACGTTATAAAGGGAAGACTTATCAACAAAAATCTAAAGAAACATTCTATCCAAACTCGAACTTAGCTCAAATTCCTGGTCAAACATCCTCTTCTTCTAAGAGGGTACTGGACCCTCCTAAGTCTTCAGAGTCCATGGAATTGGATGTAGATCTCTTTGGATGGGAATGTAATGCTAAAGTGCCTATTCCTTTGATTAAGGTTGTCAAGACCCCTGTGAAAATTTCACTACTGAAATCCTATTGCGGCAACTAGAAATTATTTTTCTACTTGGTACTTAATTTAACAATTTATCTGCTACGACAAATACCACATAATTCACACTACAAGCTTCACAAACAAAATTGCGGAAAAACAATAGTTGGAAACTGAGAAATGTACTAGTGCACACACATAAAAATTAACACAATTATTTTTGGACTAATGTCTCCGAAAAAACCCAACTTGGGAAAATCGGTGCAACAGCTAAGGGTTTTTATTATTATGCAACAATGAGAAATTCGAAGTACAATCTGGATGCTGAAAACTGGCAATCTTGTAGAGAAATTACTGGCAAAATTATTGTGAGGAATTTTCCTCACCCCCACTAGCAATTTGGGCTCTAACTACAGCTCCAAGTGAGTCATCCAAACAGCCTTTGTGGAGGCCTACGTCACCCTTATGCAGTCCTTTTATGCTCTGCCTTAATCAACTGCTCGTGTAGTCGTCATGTCTGCCACTTGTTGAGAAACTGTCTCTCTGGCCTTCTAGAACCCTTTCTTGGCCTATGGAACTAAAACTCGGCTTCTCTCTAGCAAAATCGAATTTCCTCTAGAGGCTTCTACGCAGCCCCTGCGTCAACCTCACTGTGGCTCTTTCTGCCTCTCTGCAATGCACTACAACGGATCTGGAAAACTTCCTCCGGCCTCACTGTCTCTGCCCCTCTTTCTCTACTTCCCTGTTGAGGCTCGAACTCTTCCAACGCTGTTGGCTTTCTGGAAAATCAAACTCTCCAACGAAAACAAACTCTCTTTGGTTCTCACAAGTGTGTTATCCATCTACCCATTGACTTCTTCTTATAATCTTCTGTTGGGACTCTAATGGCCAAGATTAAAACTTAATTAAGGGCCCAAATTATTTCCTAGTCGATCTATATGAGTTCCTAGATGATTCACACCTTATCTCAATTAATATTGATTAATTAACCAGATTTCCTAAGTTTAAACTTAGGAAATATTTTAAAAAGAGATTAATAATCTAATTGAGACAATTCTAGGTGAAATTTCCAAAACCAATTTCTGGGTTACGGAGAGCTCATGTGTTTTAGCCTCTCCACAAATTTTCGAGACTAGAACACCTCTGGTGCTACAAAAACTAACAACCCCCACCTTTAGAAGTCAAATAGGGAAGGTCTTAGGTTTTGAAGAGTAAAGAATCCAGGAGCTAGTTTGGAGTAACCTTGTTAGTATGGATTAGAGTGAGGATCCCCCTGTGTTTATCATGTCTACCATGTTTAGCAAACCTAGCAATAACCCCTTAAATGAGCCATTTCTAGTGTCATTAATCGTAACTCACTGGATCCTTCACAATTGCATGATGGATTGAGGGGTTGCAGTAAATGTCATGAGTTTACAAGTGGCAATGAGGATGGCATTTAGGACCTCGCGAACACACAAGAATATTTGTGCATTTGAATCTCTTGAGATCCCATTTGTCGTTTTAATCAAGGATTTATAAGTCCACCTTACAATGCATCTTGATGTATTCGAGTATGGCCATTGTAGTGTTGGATATGCCTCTAGCTAGGCAAATGTTGTTGTCGCAAAAGCAGATATATAGGTAGCACTATTCAAATGGATATATCTTACATCACGCTATCTACCCCTAAGAGTGAATCTATTATGTTATACAGGGAATCACATAGAATGAACCATGTAGAAGATCCTGGAAACCCTGAAAATCAAGTTGAAATCATAGGAGAAAGTATGGGGTCTTACATAGTCATGGCTACTGAAGTTCCTCAGCTAAAGGAAGTAAAAGGGTTAGAGAGGATGAGTTTTGATGGTGCATCCTCGAAATATGGCAATGGAGCCGGAATTTTTTTCACATCTTCTAACAAGTTACAACGAAGTCCTCCATTTCTCGTATAAGTTGGAGTTTAAGGCAACCGACAACATGGCGGAGTATGAAGCTTTACTTTTAGGATTATCCACTACTAGGGATATGGGAACATTGTGTCTAAAGGTTATGGGGGATTCACATATGGTGGTTTTTCAAATCAAAAGGCCTACATGACCTCAAGAATGAAAGACTTAGGAAGTATAGATAGGAAGTCATGGGAGTCATAGATGCTCCTGATGCATTTGGCATAGAAGCAGTGCCAAGGCCTATGAATGTTATTGTTGATTCATTAGCCATGTCTGCATCAATAATGCAGCTTTCTAAACATGCAACAATCACACATATAGCTGAAAAATGAACAGCAATAGTAAATAAAAAATACACATGCACATTGTTTCCCCATCAAATTAGCTTTATCATTGCAATGATCAAAGCTTACAAGGTACCTCAACAGTCTGTTGTAAGTTAGCAGCAATACAATAAACAAAATACTACATGACAAAGAAGTATAACCTGCTGAAATAGAAGTATGGCTCTGCTAAAGAAAGAAGGCAGTAGCTATTGCTGTAACTCTTTACGATGATGTTGTTATATGGATTCCATCTTTCTGTTTGGTACAATGGATCTGCACTTTCTCCTCTTAGATGCACTATCCTTCTTCCCTTGCTTTCCGCCTCTCAAGTGTTCTTATGTGTGTTTCAATTCATCCCATGTTGTCCTATTTATGCTTTGAGAGACATAACTAATCTCCTCAATCTTAGCAACTAATTTCCCATATCTTAGTAACTAATCTCCTTGGTCCTAGCAACCACCTTATCTCAACAATGAAGTATATGGCTAAAATTAGAACAAATCTAATTCACTAATATTCTGTAGTCTCTAGATTTAGATTTCTAAGACTAGAAGAATATAGAAAATTTGACTTTCACTTTTATTTATTTAAGTGAAAATACAAGATATTATTATTTTTCACTTTTACTAAGTGATCACTAGAATTTTCTCGAACTACTTGTCACATGTTCACACCTAACCTCTGCAAGAAGCTCCTGCCTCAGCTACATTTCTCGATCACCCTTTATGAGCATAAGCTAATGTAATTTTGGTTTTATTATGTTTTGGAAAATGTGTTTTTGTTGAACCAATCTACTAGGCAGTATACAAGTACAGTCCATAGATATACATCTAGCACAGCAGGGCAAGAACAGCTACTGGAAATCAATGTTGAAATATTTGAACTCTGTGAAGCTGCTGAAACAGGACTGTAGAAATTCCCACTGTAGATCAATAGATTATGCAATAGACTAAAGCAAAATACAAGATCTACTTCTACAACAAACTTTGTGGAAGATTAATTGAATTGACCAAGATCAATGAGAACACATATAACTGAGAAAGAGAAATCAATCACACATAACACAGAAGAAATAACCCGGGGAAAGCCTCAGCCTAAAACCCCAATTTTTGTATTATCATACAAGTGAAAATCTGTTCGAGTTACAAAAAGAATCAGCTCTCAAGCTATCCTGCTCTCTCTACAATCAAACAATACAGCTCACAGACTGAATAGACGTTGTATATGTCCTCCTCAAGCCCTCCAAGCCTCCTATTTTCTTGCGCAGTTTTTCTTGGGGTCCAATGATGCCACATGTGTGAATTGGCCTCATCACACTCACAAAACCTGAAGAAGTAACTATGCAATCCTCAAAAAAAGAATTCCTTCTACATGCAAGGGATATTCACAATGGAATATTCAAGCAACTGATAGTACACTGTCTCTCCATCTGATCTCAACTGGGTCTCTATCTGAACTAACATGCATCAGTTATTTATGAGAGAGTATTCAGTTATCTGAAGTGTAGCAATTACATGCATGCATGCATTAACTAACGGAACTCACAATTAATTCAACAAATGGTTTGAATTAATCTAACTGGACTTGACTCAGTTAACTAAGTCAACTAATTACAACTGAATATTACAACTCATCCTTATCTCTTTAACTAATGGATAAATTCCTCAATTAATGGAGAAACTATTGCATGTCCCCACATAGACTTCATGTTTGATTTTCTACAATTAATTAACTCATGGTGAATTAATTAATTGTTTTACAAACAGCTGCTAAGATCAAATTCAAATTTTAACTTCTCTATTTTAGTTCAAGGACTGACTAAAATAGGAAGGTATCCTGAAATGCTATTTATAGCAGTACTAAATTTAGCACTTCTATATTTAGCATTTCTTGTTGCTATTTTCAACACTCCCTCTCAACAAGAAAGGGATTATCAGTAACCCCAATCTTGTCTTTGTGGAACTCGAACTTGCATTTTGACAATGCCTTCGTCAAAATATCTGCATCTTGTTCCTCGATCGAAACATACAGCAACAACATGATCCTCTTGACCACACAGTCTTGAAGATGGTGATACCGGATATCAATGTGCTTGGACCTGTCATGAAAAACTGGATTCTCAGAGAGTTTGATACAACTTTGATTATCGCAATAGATCACAGTTGTATCCATCCTCTAACTAAACAATCCTACTAGAATCTTCCGCATCCAAATGGCCTCACATGCAGCCTAACTAGTAGCCATGTATTCAGCCTCTGTTGAGCTAAGTGCACTGATCTTTGTTTCCTGCTGTACAAGGAAATTGGAGCTGAACCAAGGTTGAAGATTCCTCCAGAAGTGCTCTTCAAGTCTGATGGACTCCCTGCCCAATCCGCATATGTGAAGCTCTGTGTTGAGCACTAGAGAAGGTATGTAATTACTACTTATTTTGTCATCTTTTCCTTAAATTCATAACTTCTTTACATTATGAAATAAGTATATGGTGAAAGATTATGATAAAGTCTAGAAGATTTGTGTGCAACATAAAATGACTAATAATTACCCTTTTTCCTATTCAGAAAAAGGAGAAAACGGATGATCGCCATTCTAAAGGAAAAGACGAGAAGGGTAACTGTTGTCCCTTCGACAGGGAATCGCATCCAAAAAAGGCAATCCAAATTGGAGCATATAAGCCAGGATAAGGAAGAGGAGATACCAAATTGGCGCAAGAGAACAAGAAGATAACTGAAAACTAACAGTATGGCGAATCCCTCAAGATCCTTTGATCCTGAGGGATCGCTACTCTAACGATTCTCTGTATCATTGATATCTCCGATCGGCTGTTATAAGAAGGGGCAACATTGCTAGCAAAAGGGGAACTGTTGTTGTTTTTATGAAATTCACTATTGTAATTGGAACTTTGATCATCGACTCTCTCTAAAAGAGCGTTTACTGTAACTCTGTTTTGATGCTTAATATATAAACTTTGTTGCTGTCCTGTCTTTGATTCTGGAGTAATTTTAAGCAGTGCGCCCCTGGAGGCTAAGGGCCCGGCCCTGGTGGCTCACTTGCTCCTATACCATTATTTTTTTATTCCAAGTCGCGTGTGGTTTGACTTCTATTATTCGCTCTATTCAGTAATTTGATATTCTTTATTATTTCACATATTGGTTCTGTTACATTTCGTTTCCATTTGAAGAGGTAATGTTATTCTCTGCAACAGGAATGTTATGCTGAATTTATATTGCATCGTTGTTCCTTTAACAAACTGATATTATCATATAACATTGTTGTTCCTTACAGATTACCATTATTGTGATTACAGAGTGACAGTGTTGTATATCTCTAAACCGGTATTACTGTGTGTTTATCTGTGGTTTACTTCTAAACGTGATTGTTGTTCATTTGGGATTGTTGTTCCATCATGATCACAATTGTTGTTTCGTCATAACCGTGATTCATACTGTTGTATCGAAACTTCATATTACTGTTCCCTTTCAATATAGAAGTGCCATGTGTAATATTTGATCTGGTTTGCTGTGCATTTCCATTTGGTTCAGGTTATTGTTCAATATTTTATTTCATTTAGTTTGTTGTCCTGTTTCACTTTACTGTTTAAATTATTTCAGAAGTGAGGATTGTTGCTTAATTCATGTAGATTACGATCACCGCTTCATAGGTTAAAGCTTTGCTGCTCAAACTTGTTAAATGGATTAGTTGTTGTTCCTTTTCCTGTTATTCGAATTATTATTGCTTTGGTGTGCAAAACGATCTGAACTTGTAATGAACATTGGCATATGTTGTCTAGTTCCCAGGTTGATGATCTTTTCTTCTTGAGTGCTTTTCAATTACATCAATTTACAAAGGAAAGAGTTACTATCACTGTACCCTTGACTGATGAAGTACTGCAATTTCTTCATTGAATGATTTAGTTACAAACATTTCCAGTTCTTGCAATTACATTTAGAAGTTTGTTTTTAGTATTTAGTTACTTTTGCAAAAGCACTATACTACCAACATTACTCTGACAAATGACCGCCTCACACTGAGTACACTCTTTGAGATAACAAATCGTTCCAGGATTGATAATTAATGTAGGGTAAATAGAGGTGAAAATGACCATTTTTTACTGCTCAACATTTTGGCGTCGTTGTCGGGGAAGAGCGTAGCCATTTGTTTCTTTTTCAGAGTATTGTGAGTACCTGCTAAGAGAGAATTGGGTTTTAAAAACGGAAGGTAAGAACCTGCATATGGAGCATGTACCAGCCCTACTCCCCTGCCCGCTTTCCTGTAGATTTGTTGTTGTTTTTGGGTAGAAATCAGCATTTGATTTGTGTGCATGACTAAGCAAAAAAAGCCTGAGAAGAATCCTAAACCACTACCCAAGCATGATAAAGCTAAGGGGCCAGTGACCCTTGGCCGATCAACCTTTATAGACGAAATCCTTAAGAAAGCAGAATCTCAGCCTTCGGTAGGACCTAGAAAAGTTGCTTCTAGACAACCTACTAGTTCCCTTCAGGCCACAGGATCACCATTTGTAGCCTTTGCTGAGGTGCATAGCCAAACCGAGGAGCAAGATTTTCAAGAAATTGAGAATTCTAGCCCAAAATCATTGCAAGAAGAGAACCTTAGCAATCTTTGTGAAGGAAGAGGAGAAATAGGGGAAACTGAAGAACCAAGATCTCCTCTTGGAATAATTCAGCCATTAAGTAGCCCAGATAAGGGAAGTGCTGCAAAAATCATCCATAACGAAATTGAAGAACCTTAAGAGTCAAAATCCCCCCAGACATTAAGAACTCTCATCATCCCAGACAAAGGAAGTGTTGTTAAGGCTATTCCTGTTAAGGCCATCCCTGCTCCATCTAGACAACCTAAGAATACCCTCCTAGAAATCCCAGAAGTTTATTGGCACATATTTGACCAAATGTCCCAAAACCAACCAAACACCCAAACCTCCACACTGCAATATCCCATTGTAGAAACTGTAGCCAATGCACCTATGAAAGCAATTCCTCTCCAGCATATCCCTACATTTCACGGCCTAACATCAGCAGATCCAGATGCATTTTTGTTTGAATTCGATGTGCTATGCAGAGGATATGACTATACCACCAACCCTCAAAAACTGAAATTATTTCCCTCTACATTAAAAGGAGTTGCTTTACAATGGTTTATGGGATTGGGTGGAGGTGTTATAAATGATTGGGATCAGATGAAAGGTGCTTTCCTGAAGAAATATCAAGATTATTGTAGATCTAGAGAATTAAAAGATGAAATATTTCAAATGGTAGCTAGACCTAATGAAACCCTAGAAGAATATGTTGAACGTTTTCAGTATAATCTTCAAAGATCTCCTTATGCATCATTACCTTTACCTGACAACGTATTAAAAACAACATTAATTAAAGGTATGAAGGAACAATGGATTGAAACACTGAATATTATGGGAAAAGGAGATATCTATCAAGAAAATTTTGCTAACATCATTGATTTATGTATCAGGAGCTCACGAGGAAGTACAAGGCTAAGACCAACAGAACATGACGGGTTTACAAGGGATAACAAGACTTCTGGAGAAGGAGTAACTCGCGGCGGAAATTGGAAATTTATTAGAAAATTTCAAAACTGACATATTGGGGACTCTGACAACGCAGCTTGATATTATGCAAGCCAAGTAGAAACAAGCAGTGGCAGAGCAGAATCTGGCAATCTTCTGTCCCAGATGTAGAAAGAAACACAGCCACAGAGTGCCCATTAGATGTGGTTCAAGTTTGCGCCATTTGTACAAAAGACCACCCTACAGAAAGTTGTCCCCCACTTCCTAGTTTGAAAGCAGTATACAAAGAAGCAGAAGAAGAACCAACCGGTGTACCTACTTAATTAGCGCCATCAATGGCAGCTGCGACAATCAAGTATGTTCCCCAATCCAGCTTCTTCTTTTCAGCCTCCACAATATCATGCTCAGCAATATAATACAATGTGGCAAAATCAACCTCCTTTCTCAAATTGGCCACAGCAACCATTTCCTTCATCATCACCATGGCCGAATCAAACAAGCCAATCTAATTAGCCAAATTTTCCCTATGCCCCACCATATTGGCAAAACAATGCATATCCAACACAATGGTCCCCTCCTACTTCACAGAGTCAAGACTGGCAGACAAACTGGCAAAAACCGATGAATCAGCCAGTACGAACCATTCCGCTCCCTCAACCTACACTACCAGCATTGCAACAAAACCCCCAATCCAACTTAAGACCGCAACTCCCAGCCCAACCCAACCCTAATCCAAATAATAGACCGGTTCAATCTATTCAAATAATTGAAACACCAAAGTAGAAACCGATCTAAAGGAGTGCAATGACCTTCAATTAAGATCTGGGCACATTATAGAAACAAAGGGAGATAAAAATGTTCAAGTTGAAGATTAGTTACTTATAGAACAACCACTACAAGAAAAAGATGTGACTAGAGAATAGACTCATAACCAAGCAACCACATCTTCTCCCCCATTCCCAGAACGATTAATTATCCCACGACC
Organism: Pinus taeda; assembly: GCA_000404065.3. Lineage (NCBI taxonomy): Eukaryota > Viridiplantae > Streptophyta > Pinopsida > Pinales > Pinaceae > Pinus > Pinus taeda. The sequence continues at coordinate 54,524 of APFE030528607.1, forward strand.
TATAGAACATCCTGATTTTGACATTCTGGGAGAACTTAAAAACCTGTACATAAAAATCCCGCTCCTCCAAGCCATTCAAGGCATTCCAATAAATGCAAAAACCATCAAAGAGCTATGTATAAAGAAACCTAGGAGGAGAATAACAAATAACCCAACAGTCCAAGTAGTTGGCACCTTATCTGACCTGTTATTAGGAAAAGAAGCACCCATCAAATATGAAGACCCAGAAAATCCAATAGTAACAGTACAAATCAATGGACAAACCTTTTCGAATGCCTTAGTTGATTTAGGGGCTGCAATTAATATTTTAACAACTACCACTTGCCAAAAACTGGGCATTACATCAGTAGAACCAACTTCCACTCTATTAGAACTGGCTGACCGATCAATGGTTAGGCCGAAAGGTACACTATATGATGTCATGGTATCCATTGATTTCTGGGAATATTCTGCCGACTTTCTGATAATAAACCCCAAAAACCGACTGGATGGACACCCATTAATTTTAGGCAGACCTTGGCTTGCCACCGTTGATGCTTACATTGGCTGCCGACAAGGCAGTATGACCATAACTAGAGGGACTAATATCAAGAATCTAGCCTTATACCCTCCAGCCCAGCCAAGTGTTATAATAATAAAAACTAACAAACATCCTGTATCATACCTTGCCGAAAATATTAGATCCCCATTAACTATAGAAGATGCCCTCGACTTCAAAGATCAAACAGAGGATGATGTTATTAACAACTTTATTAATCAAGCTGAATCCAGATCCCACATACAATGTCACATGATAGAGGCAGCGTTTGATAATGATTTAGAAGAAGATCCTCTCAAAGACACTCATGACCAAACAATACCTACTACCTCTGTTTCAAATAGCAAAATTGTAGAGATTGAGTCGGGAAAAACTTTAAACATTAATAGTAACTTGACTCCCGAACAAGAAGAAAAATTGATCCAACTACTGAGAAAATACAAGGAAGCATTTGCATAGGATTATCTGGATATGAAGGGAATCGATCCCCAGTTATGTACACACCACATTTATACGGAAAATGATGCAAGACCTATTCGCCAACCCCAAAGAAGACTTAACCCTCATCTAAAAGACATTGTGAAAGTTGAACTACAAAAACATTTAGATGTAAACTTTATTTATCCTATCTCCGATAACAAATGGGTCTCTCCACTTGCAGTGGTGCCAAAAAAGAATGGGAAGTGGAGGATTTGTGTAGATTACAAAGAATTAAACAAAGCAACACAGAAAGACCACTTTCCCCTGCCATTCATTGACCAGGTATTAGATACATTAGCAGGAAAGAAATTTTTTTCTTTCCTGGATGGCTTCAGTGGATACAATTAGAATCAGATTGCCCCTGAAGACCAAGACAAAACTACTTTTACCTGTCCTTGGGGAACGTTTGCCTACAGAGTTTTACCTTTTGGCCTATGCAATGCCCCTGCCACATTTCAAAGGGCTATCCTCAGCATCTTTTCAGTTTTAATAAATGAAGGGCTCGAAGTATATATGGATGATTTTACACCATACAGAGATGATTTGGACCCAGCACTAGACACATTGGAGAAGGTGCTGCAACGATGTATTGCTACCAGGCTCTGCCTGAGCCATGAAAAATGCTATATGATGATGACTAAAGGCCTTATCCTAGGGTCATTATATCTCAGCAGCTGGAATACAAGTAGACCGGCCCAAAATTCAAATAATTTTGTTAATACCTACTCCCACCACACAGACAGAGGTATGCAGTTTTCTTGGATTTTCTGGTTATTATAGAAGATTTATAGAACATTTTTCTCACATTGCTGCACCTCTATACACACTAACAGGGAATGTTGACTTTGTTTGGACAGATAAATGTGACCATGCTTTTGAGGATCTGAAAAAGACAAGTAGACCGGCCCAAAATTCAAATAATTTTGTTAATACCTACTCCCACCACACAGACAGAGGTATGCAGTTTTCTTGGATTTTTTGGTTATTATAGAAGATTTATAGAACATTTTTCTCACATTGCTGCACCTCTATACACACTAACAGGGAATGTTGACTTTGTTTGGACAGATAAATGTGACCATGCTTTTGAGGATCTGAAAAAGCTTGTGTCAATAGCCCCAGTATTCAGAGGTCCAAATTGGGACTTGCCATTTCAAATTCCATCAAATGCTTCAGATACAACTATTAGAGCAGTCCTTGGGCAGGAAGAAGACAAAAAACCATATGCAATTTATTATATTAGCAAGAATTTGTCTCCTGTTGAATTGAACTATACTGTTACTAAAAAAGAATTTTTAGCCATAATACATGCTGTAAATAATTTAGGCATTACATCACTAGATATCTTGTTATTTTATATACAGATCACTCTGCCATAAAATATTTGGCAAATAAACCAATCACAAACGGTAGAGTAACGAGATGGCTGATTTTGTTGCAGGAATTCGACATCACCATAAAAGACCGACCCAAAAAAGAAAATCATGTAGCTGACTTTCTTTCACGAATGTCAAAGCCAGTCGATGCAGCAGCAGTCGAAGATCAATTTCCAGATGAACATTTGTTCGCAGTCACTATTAAAACACCCCGGTATGCTGATGTTGCAAATTATTTAGCAGTAGGCAAATTACCAAAAGATCTGACTCCCAATAAACGGAAGCAGATTGTCCAGCGTAGTCGCTGATTTTCTTGGATTGGGGGCTAGTTATTTCATACAGGGGCAGATATGCACATCAGGAGATGCGTCCGGGAAGATGAAATTTTTGACATTCTGAAAGCCTGTCACGACTGACCGTGTGGTGGACACTTCGCAGATCGATGAACTGGCCACAAAGTTCTGCAACAGGGTATTATTGGCCCACAATCTTCAAAGATCCAAAGAAATTTGTTCAAGCCTGTGACACTTGTCAAAGAGCAGGACGCCCTGGACAGTCCGACGAGATGCCTCTGAACCCACAGCTAGTCATTGAGCCATTCGAATGTTGGGCGCTTGATTCTGTGGGCCCAATCAATCCATCATCCAACCAAAAAACATATGTTTTGGTAGCAACCGAATATGTCACCAAATGGGTTGAAGTAGAGGCATTGTCAAGAGCTATAGAGGATTCCGTCATTCAGTTCTTGTTCAACATATTTGTGCGATATGGCCTCCCAAGAGACATAATCACTGATGGAGGACCACAGTTTGCTGGTAATAAAATCGCTGCAACACTTAAAAACTATCATATTCAGCATAAAATTACCTCTTCTTACCACCCACAGGCAAATGGCCAAGTAGAGAGCATGAACAAAGTAATAGAAGCAATATGACAAAAACCATTATGTCACACAGACATGATTGGGCTACAAGATTGTCGGAAGCCTTGTGGGCATACAGAACAACATGGAGAAGCACTACTGGTTATTCACCATATCAGCTAGTATTTGGAAAGGAACCTATCTTTCCAATAGAATTTGAAATACAGACCTTGAGAATAACACAAGAAGTCGGTCTAGATTTAAACGAAGCCCAGATTAATAGATTACAGCAGATCAATGAGCTGGATGAAATCAAGCTCTCTGCTCTTCAACATACTGCATTGATCCAACAACAGAGAGCCAAATGGCACGACACCCTCATCAAAAAGAAAGTCTTCCGCAAAGGAGATTGGGCCCTCCTATACGATTCCAGGTTTCAGGATTTTCTGGGCAAACTTCAGACTCGCTCGCTGGGACCATACGAAATCCAGAAGGTACATGATAATGGCACCATTACTCTAACCACCATTGATGGATCGGGACATACGTTTAAGGCAAACGACCACCGAGTTCGATTATACCGTAAACCACTTACTCGGGAATCCTTCTACCAGCAACTTCGCGAAGACTCCGACATGCAGATTCTGGTTGAGGAAGAGAAATCTTCCTCACCTTTGGTTCATTAAGTGATTTGATTGTTTTATATTTTGTACATAATTCTTTTGTTTTGCTTGTGTAAACTACTTTCTGTACATTTCTGCATTTTTGCAACTTTTGCATTTTGCTGTTCCATTTGGACGGAACAGCGTTTTTCACCATTTTGTTGTTCCTTTTTGAAGGCACAGCACTTCTGCATTTTGCTGTTCCTTTCGAAAGGAACAGCATTTTCACCATTTTGTTGTTCCTTTTTGAAGGAACAACACTTCTGCATTTTGCTATTCCTTTCGGAAGGAACAGCGTTTTCACCGTTCTGTTGTTCCTTTTTGAAGAACCAGCACTTCTGCATTTTGCTATTCCTTTCGGAAGGAACAACATTTTCATTGTTTTGTTGTTCCTTTTTGAAGGAACAGCGCTTCTGCATTTTGTTGTTCCTTTCTGAAGGAACAGCAGTTCCACCATTTTGTTGTTCCTTTTCGAAGGAACAACTCTTTTGCATTCTGCTATTCCTTTCCGAAGGAACAGCATTTCCGTCGTTTTGCTGTTCCTTTCCGAAGGAACAGCACTTTCATGTTTTGTTGTTCCTTTCCGAAGAAACAGCACTTCCACCTTTCTGTTGTTCCTTTCCGAAGGAACAACACTTTTACGTTTTGTTGTTCCTTTCCGAAGGAACAACACTTCTGCATTTTTGTTGTTCCTTTTCGAAGAAACAACACTTTCATTTTCTGTTGTTCCTTTCCGAAGGAACAACACTTTCATTTTTTGTGGTTCATTTCCGAAGGAACAGCACTTTCATTTTTCTGTTGTTCCTTTCTGAAGGAACAGCAATTTCGCATTTTTTGTTTACGCTTGTTTTCCTTGCTGATCTAATTAACAGACAGTTTGTTGTTCCTCTCAATGAACAGCAGTTTTGAGTATATTTTTCCCTTTGATTGCGATTTTGTATACAGTAGTTGTTCTATCTTTTTAGAGTGCATTTTCTTCTTTGTGTGTTTTACCATTTAGATCATTTTTTAGAGTCATGGTCATTTAGAGCACAGCGACACATTTATGAAATGAATACAAAAACTAAAGGATACTGAAATCAGCAAAATACATAAAAATCGTTATCTTTAGAAGAAAGTGCTTTGAATTGATAAGAGGAAAGAGGAAAGGACACAACTATTGATCATCTTGCTGTCATTATTCTACTAATACCGATATGATTGATTACTTTTATCATGATGGTTCTTTCTAAATCCCCATAATTCTCTTTGATCATTATTATTGAATAAGAATAAGGGCATATTTTTTTTTCTATCGAGATGTTAAGACTTCTTCCACCATTCCCACTCTTAAGGAGTGTTGAACCACCCTCTGTATATAAATAGGAAAAGTGCTATATAAAAGAAAAAAGAAGAAATGTTTATATGATTGCTAACATGATTTGTCATATGAAGGATAGGGGGTCTCATCAAGAGCCAGCATACCATGATCATAAGGAAGAAAGTGAAGTGGCATTCCCACTATGGCCACCACACGAGGGATATGATCCAAGGGGCACATCAAAAAAAAATAAAGAGTCCTTGGAACCAGAGGTCTCATCACGAGCCGACCTGCCCACCTTTCACTCCTTCCTGGTGAATGGCATTATGGTTCATCTGGTTACCAAGCCAGCATAATGGCCTCCATTCTGACACTGCACAACACTTTCCAAGGCATGCACAAAGGACAATGGTTTCAAGGGTGAAATAAACAACTCTGTCAAGGTTATGGACACCTGTGGGCAACAGAGCTCTGTTGATGGTATTGAAATCATATTTCCTATACACCAATAGCAATTATAAAACCCTTCTTCTTATATCTTTATAAATTGTTCAAATGAGATTATGTATATAACCCTTTCGAACCTTTGATACATGAAAACCAATTACAAATCAATTATGACGGTAAAAGTTGATAATGACCGCATCGGACCTTTTTCTCACATCAGCTGTCCTGACTCCTATCCTCCAATTCTCGCATCATATCACGACATTTCCTTATTTATTAAGCGATTCTATTATAACGCCTCGATTTCAACAATCCGCTCCTCATTGTAAACATGGCATTTCTCTATACGTTGTTCCTTTATGACTCTGTACTATGGCAGTTCAACACGCTACTTCTTCATTTGACGACCGAGGTCGGCCTATCACATTGCAAGGGGGCGAAGGTGACCAGGTGATCCCCATAATTCGCTGCCCAACGTGTCAATTTATCATTCAGAGAATTAATGACTCGGGAATAGCAAAGCTTAACGGTATTTTGTTTCCCAACGTGCATGGCTTGCTCTTTCGAAGCTATTTCCGTGTTTTGCTCTGCAAAAATTAACATTAAGTTTGAAATTCGAACAGCTTGTTGTTCCAACATCTTCTCTGTGTTTTCCTAACAGCGAGCTAAAATTTGAACAACCCTTATTCCATTATCGTCTCTGCGTTTTTACAGTGTGCCAAGCATGGGAGGTAGATCAATTCGCAATGAGCCACAGGTGTTGATGGTCTCCGATGCCGCACGAGAAATCCTAGCAAGGGCAGGATGGATAGTTTATCTTAACCGTCTACAACAATCCAACGAGACGGTGGCAATTGAATTTTTACAGAACCTGCAAGAATATCATTCCATGGCGAGAGGGAGACAGATAGCAGTCATGACGATATAATTGCAGAGGTTTCGGCCCTCGGGACTGCCAGCCACTGGACCTATGTGGACTCTGAAAAAGGCAAGGCTGCAAGACGCCATGAAAATATTCCAGGATGAAGGACAGAACCTGATTGTAAAAGGAAATGGAGTTTTACTGGCAACTTTGGGAGAGCCATGGGCCGAATTAGCAAGAATCATCCAGAGCTACATCACCTGTGACAGAAGGAAAGACGTGGTAAGACAACAACATCTTAAACTTCTAGCTGTGTTAAAGCAAAAGTGTGTTGTGAATTTGCCTGTGTTTTTAAATTCTTTATTACATGATTTTGCCCGAAGCATGAAGAAATCTCGCCATTTAGAGTCCGTAGTAAGTCATCATGGATTAATACCACTGATAGTCAGCCACAGCCTTGCCCAACAACAAAGCAGTTGGGAAGAACTGATTTCTACAATAAACGGGGCAAAACGAAAACATGTTGCATGTACATCGAACAGACCTCTGAAACAAAGGAAATCTGTCAGACTGGCAAGGATCAGGGGAATGCTGAGAAATCGCCAGGAAGACAATAGTCAGCCTGTGGAGATACACGATTCAGGAGACGAAGAACCCCCACAATTGGAAGGTGGGGAAAATGAAAAACAAATGGAGAAAAATGATGAAGGAGAATCGGAGGAACAGACCGAGCAACCCAGTCAGGAGGAAGAGGAAGCAGAGCAACACAGTGAAAGTCCACTGCAAAACCCGCTACAAGAAGATGAGTTGGCACAGAGTCTGACCAATATGGGCGAATATGCCCAAATTCATAGCCCACTTAACCTCGACACCGAAGAAGGACCACGGGAGCACTATGTTCATGACAAAAGTGCATCCGAAGAACTCTGCGACGAAGAGGAAGGAGAAGAGGATCACTTTGCTCATGATGAGAGTGTATCCGGGAGGAAGAGCAATGAGAATGAAGAAGAGGAACAACCCGTTCCTAGTCAGAATACACCAGAAGAATTTCATGATGAAGAGGAGGTTGAGGAAGAAGTTGCTCAAGAAACAGCAGAGCAAGCTAGGGTTTCTACCCCTGGACAACTGGAACAACATAACACTAAAGAAGCAACCCAAGAAGAAAATAAGGAAATTGGCCAAGACGAAGGCACAACACTTAACATACAAAGCCCAGGCCCTAGTAAACGAATGGTTGTTCCTTCCAAGAAAACAGAAGAATTTAAAAGATTGCAAAGATTGGACGTGATTAAGCAACTTCAGCAACAGATAAGGGTTTTGAAAATGGGGAAGAAGTCAAAAGGGACCTCTGTGGTAAAGCATGTAACCGCTCAAACAAAACCCCTTAAGAAAAGATCAAGAGGACACAAGTCCAACCTGCCATTCAAAACCGAAAGGAACAGCATTTGGTTGTTGTCCATGTCAAAGTGCAAACAGACAAAGTATTGGCTTATGACAAGGAAATTCAGACAGAGGCACCATCCTCTGAGGAAACTCGGACCATAAAGATAAGACGCAGTAATAAGAAAATCCAAGTAGATCTCCCGCCTACAACTATTATGCTGGATAATGATCCAAGGACAGTAACTCTGCGGACAGATTTGGCACACGCCCAGCAAACAATAGAGAAACTTACACAGCAGACTGTCTCTCGAGAAAAATATGAGAAATTACAACAGCAGCTGAGGAACGTTAACTTATCTGAAAGCCAGGCCTTTGAAGGATGGCGAAAGGCAAAAGAAAGAGTCAAAAAGGTAACTCACAGACTAGACATAGTCATCAAACAAATGGATACCTTATGCTCTTTGTAAACTGACGTTCTAGCATGTAGGGCACCGGCTAGGAACTATGCTTTATTTTTAATGGAAAGATATTTACAATTGGAAATTAAAGCTATCAAAGCAGGAGTACCTATAGAGATAAACACCATTGATGACTTCATAAATTGTTGTAAGCATTACGGAGTAAAAGTTCAGCGACTGTTATGTGAATTTTATTTGCACAATCTTGTATTAGATGGAGAAACAGATCAGAACCCCAGCCCTTTTGTGGGTGATGTCCAACTACAGGCATTTATTTCTTTTGGTGTTAATCAAATAAAGTGGCTCAAAGCCTGCAATATCTTTCAAAGACAGAAGAATGGATTAGATTTATGGGTGAGAGGAGAACCTAGAGACCCACAACAATTATGGAATAAACATAGGAGCCTAATGAGAACACAGGGAGTGATCGAAGCATTGGGACCTATCCACACAGCAGTCATACGGCAAGGGGTAGAATACTTCTTCATTGTCAAAGACCTTGCCATAGCAGCAGCCAAATTTCGATACCAAACTTCTAATCCGAACATCCAAAACCGAGAACCATTCAATTATGAGAACTTTAAGCCAGTTGCTAACCGCTTGAGTATCTACGGTGACCTCGTTTTGAGAGAAGGCCCGTCTTAGGTTCAGAAGCCCAATTATTTGGCACCCTGCACTAGGATATCAAGCCTTATATGAAATGCCTAAAGGACAGACAGGACATTTCTTGGAATTCCTAGCTAGCAATCATGGTTGTAGACCACCTCATGAGATCCCTTCTCCAGCCTATTCTCTAACTGCCTTGCATGTCAATTATAATGTTTTCATGAGGGCATGAAAAAGGGTAAGCAAGGGGGTGTGTTGAGCACTAAAGAAGGTATGTAATTACTACTTATTTTGTCATCTCTTCCTTAAATTCATAACTTCTTTACATTATGAAATAAGTATATGGTGAAAGATTATGATAAAGTCTAGAAGATTTCTGTGCAACATAAAATGACTAATAATTACCCTTTTTCCTATGCAGAAAAGGGAGAAAACGGAAGATCGCCATTCTAAAGGAAAATACAAGACAAGGGTAATTGTTGTCCCTTCGACAAGGAACCGCATCCAAACAAGGCAATCCAAATTGAAGCGTATAAGCCATGATAAGGAAGAGGAGATACCAAATTGGCGCAAGAGAACAAGAAGATAACTGAAAACTAACAGTATGGCGAATCCCTCAGGATCCTTTGATCCTGAGGGATTGCTACTCTAACGATTCTTTGTATCATTGATATCTCCAATCGGCAGTTATAAGAAGGGGCAGCATTGCTAGCCAAAGGGGAACTGTTGTTGTTTTTATGAAATTCACTGTTGTAATTGGAACTTTGATCATCGACTCTCTCTAAAAGAGCATTTACTGTAACTCTGTTTTGATGCTTAATATATAAACTTTGTTGTTGTCCCGTCTTTGATTCTGGAGTAATCTTAAGCAGTGCGTCCCTGGAGGCTAAGGGACTGGCCCTGGTGGCTCACTTGCTCCTGTACCATTATTTTTTGATTCCAAGTCGCATGTGGTTTGACTTCTATTATTCGCTCTATTCAGTAATCTGATATTCTTTATTATTTCACATATTGGTTCTGTTACATTTCGTTTCCATTTGAAGAGGTAATGTTATTCTCTGCAATAGGAATGTTATGCTGAATTTATATTGCATCGTTGTTCCTTTAACAAACTGATATTATCATATAACATTGTTGTTCCTTACAGATTACCATTACTGTGATTACAGAGTGACAGTACTGTATATCTCTAAACTGGTATTACTGTGTGTTTATCTGTGGTTTACTTCTAGAAGCGATTGCTGTTCATTTGGGATTTTTGTTCCATCATGATCACAATTGTTGTTTCGTCATAACCATGATTCATATTGTTGTATCGAAACTTCAGATTACTGCTCCCTTTCAATATAGAAGTGTCGTGTGTAATATTTGATCTGGTTTGTTGTGCATTTCCATTTGGTTTAGGTTGTTCAATATTTTATTTCATTTAGTTTGTTGTCCCGTTTCAGTTTACTGTTTAAATTATTTCCGAAGTGAGGATTGTTGCTTAATTCCTGTAGATTACGATCACTACTTCATAGGTTAAAACTTTGCTGCTCAAACTTGTTAAATGGATTAGTTGTTGTTCCTTTTCCTGTTATTCGAATTATTATTGCTTTGGTGTGCAAAACGATCTAAACTTGTAGCGAACATTGGCATATGTTGTCCAGTTCCCAGGTTGATGATCTTTTCTTCTTGAGTGCTTTTCAATTACATCAGTTTACAAAGGGAAGAGTTACTATTACTGTACCCTTGATTGATGAAGTACTGCAGTTTCTTCATTGAATGATTTAGTTACAAACATTTCCAGTTCTTGCAATTACATTTAGAAGTTTGTTTTTAGTATTTAGTTACTTTTGCAAAAGCACTATACTACTAGCATTACTCTAACAAATGACCGCCTCACACTGAATACACTCTTTGATATAACAAATCATTCCTGGATTGATAATTAATGTAGGGTAAATAGAGGTGAAAAAGACCCTTTTTACTGCTCGACACCCTGAAGCTTCACTCCCTCTGTCTGTCTGTACCACAATCCGAACTGAGATGTGCCTCTGAGGTATCTCAGCACATGCTTCACTGCCTTCCAAAACAGCTTGGTAGGCTGAACCATAGCTTGACTCAGCTGATTCACCGCAAAGCATAAGTCGGGTCATGTGTTCACCAGATACATAAGTGAACCCACCAACTACCGATAAACAGTAGTAGCTACTACCTCACCTGAAGTAGCATCCTCTTTCCTCCAGTTCCCAGCTAGAGGAGTCTGCATGGGCTTGCACTTCTCCATGTGAAAGCGCCTAAGTATCTCATTGGCATACTTGCCTTGAGACACAAATACTTCACCATCTTTCTACCACACCTCCATGCCTAGAAAGTAGTGCATAAGACCCATATCTTTCATTTCGAACTCTCTTGCAAGGTCCTCCTTGCAAGACTGTATCAGCTGATCATCACCTGTCAAAATCAGATCATGGACATAAAGAACAATGATCAATGGTTTACCTTCTACCATGATGTGGTAAAGGTTCGCATCTGCTTCACTCTTGGTGAATCCCAACCCGGTGAAATAGCTGTCGATCCCGATGTACCAAGCACGGGGTGCTTGCTTCAGCCCATACAAAGCCCTCTTGAGTCAGCACACATGCGACTCATGATCAAAGGTCTCAAAACCCTCTGGCTGCTCAATGTACACCTCCTCCTCAATCTTCCCATTTAAAAATGTTGTCTTCACGTCCATCTGGTGGATCTTCCACCCCATCTGAGCTGATAGTACCAAGATCGATCTAATCGATGAGTACCTTGCTACGGGAGAAAAATTCTCATCATAGTCGATCCCCTCGACCTGTGAGAAAACTCGGGCAAAAAACCTTGCCTTGTGTTTCTCAACACTGCCATCAGCTGCTTGCTTTACCTTGTAAAGCCATCTGGAACTCACCACTGACTTACCCTGAGGTCTTGGGACAACATCCCACACACTGTTCTGAATGATAGAGTCGTACTCCTCTACCATTGCATCAACCCAGACTGGTTGCTGCACTGCCTACTCGAATGAAGAAGGTTCGGTATCTACACATTCCCCAACCAGGGCCATGTATCTAGTGTACCGCTCGAGCGACCTCCTCTGTTTGCACTGAGAAGATGGCTATCCCACATTCTCCCGCGCATCCAGCGTCAACCTGTCAGCTTCCCTTGAGCGTTTCCGCCCATCTCTGGAAGTCTCAGCATCAGTGGATGTCTCCACTCCCGGATCCTCTGCATGCGGCTGCTCCGCATCAATCTAAGGCTCCTCCTCCTTAGGAATTGAAAGTTCTTCCTCTGCATGCAACTTGAGCTCCCTCTCAAGTGATAATCGCATGGCTTTCTGCTTGTCGAACTTCAGATCCCTACGTACCACTATCCTCTGAATGGTAGGTAGGTACACCCGGTAGTTGTGGGGTGTATCTGTATACCCACTAGTATTCCCAACTTAGCTGTTGGGTCTAGCTTCTTCCTGGCATCTTTGGTCACATGACAGTAAACTGATGATCCAAACATTCGAAAGTGACTTACATCAGGTCGCTTCCCGGAAAAGGCCTCCATAGGTGTCTTCATCCCCAGTATATGGTGCAGGCTTCTGTTCTGCAAGGATACTGCTGTATTGCATGCCTCAACCCATAAATGCAGTGGTAGGCTTTGGTCATGCAACATCACTCGACTTGCTCCCACAATTGATCTGTTCTTCCTTTCGGTCACCCCATTCTGTTGTGGGTTATGGGGTATCGTCAATTCCCATTTAATTCCTTTTGCAGCGCAGAAGTCTTTAAATTGTTGGGAGACATACTCCCCACCATTGTCGCTACGCAACGCTTTAATTTTCTTTCCAGATTCTTTCTCTGCCAAAGCTTTAAACTCATAAAACCTCAAGAAGGTCTAATCCTTCTTTTGCAGTAGATCCAGCATCTACAAGAAAAATCATCAATAAAAATAACACAGTACCTTTGTTTTGCGGTGAGGCTATAAAGAATGGTCCACAAACATCTGAGTGAACTCGCTCCAGGATTGCTCCAGCTCTACTGTCTCGATTCGGAAAGGAAGATTTCACATACTTACCCAAGGTACAACCTTTGCATGTATTTGTCTGCTCAAGTTTTCCCTTGGGTAATCCAGTAGAAACCTGTTGCATGATCTTCAAGGCTCCATGGTGCAAGTGGCCCAGTCTTCTATGCCACAGCTCGCCAACATCTTGGCTCTGCACCATCTCAGCTTTGGAACTCAATGCAGCACAGTCATCTACCTCCAACTTGTAGAGATTCTTTACTCGAATCCCAATTCACTTGGTCTGTCCAGTACCAATATGCCTTAGGAATACCTTTCCTTTACTAAAGACCACATCATAGCCTTTATCTTCTAGCATAGGGACAGACACAAGATTCTTCTTCAAACCTGGTATATATTTTACATCAGTCAGGGTGAGGGGAGCTCCATGCTCCCTCTGAAACACAACCGTACCTTCACCTGAAACACGATACTTTCCATCATCGCCCATCTCAATCTACATCTGGAGATCATTCTCCTCCAAGGTACTGAAAAGATTCTTGTCACCTGACATGTGGAATGAAGTTCCACTGTCCAAGTACCACACACATCCCACCATGGATGAAACCATGCATGCGATAAGTGAGAAATCCAACTCAAACTGTGAGGCCAGTGCCTCACCATCAGATCCCTTCGAGGAACCCTTCTTGGATTTCTTCTGTGGACAATTTGTAGCATAATGGCCCACTTCATGACAATGAAAGCATTGCACTTTCGATTTGTCAAACTTCTTCCAACCATGGGAAGAACCGGATTTGGATGGGACGCCTTCCCCTTCCCTTTCCTCGCCTTACTCACTAAGGCTAGATTTTTCTCATCATCTTGCTTCGATAAGGATCTATCTCTGGTGCTTCTTCTTATCTCCTCTTGCATCAGATCCGACCAAAGTCGTTCCCAATCTGGCAGTTTTTCTCTTCCATTAACCGAGTCTTGGTAGCTATGCCAGCTCTTAGGAAAACCGAGGAGTGCAAGACTCACCATGTCATCATTAGCAGTCATGATCCCTACAATTCCAAGCTCATCCCTGCAGGTGGTGAGCTTGTTCAGATATGTAGAGATCGTGTCGCCCTTTTCACACTCGATTTTCCAAAGCTTGTCTTTTAGCGCCAGCTTCCTCTGATCGTTGTTGTTCTGATATAGATCTTTCAATGTTTTCCACATTGAAAACGGTGTCTCCTTCCCATGGAGACTTAAGACTATGTGGTCTCGAACTCCCTCCAAAAGGATTCTCCTTGCTCTAGCCACACATTTCTTCCATTCCGCCAATTGAGTAGCATCAGTCAGCTTGGGGATTTCTTGATCAATGAAGTCCTTTAAACCGTTATCCTCTAATAATGCTTCCATGCGATCCTTCCAGGCTATATAATTCGAGCTACCATCAAGGGCATACTCGAGTCTTAAACTGCAGAATGCCATTGGTGAAATTGAGATGTGATAAGAACTCGTTTTCTATATTCAGGGACTTCAAACTTCGAACTTCTTCCTTCTTGTATAATGTTCTTCGCCTTGATCACCTTCGCTCTGATACCATGTAGAAATTCCCACTATAGATCAACAAATTATGCAATAGACTAAAGCAAAATACAAGATCTACTTCTACAACAAACTTTGCGGAAGCTTAATCGAATTGAGCAAGATCAATGAGAACACATATAACTGAGAATGAGAAATCAATCACACATAACAAAGAAGAAATAACCCGGGGAAAGCCTCAGCCTAAAACCCAATCTCTGTATTATCATACAAGTGGAAATATGTTCGAGTTACAAAAAGAATCAACTCTCAAGCTATCCTGCTCTCTTTGCTATCAAACAATACAGCTCACGGACTAAATAGACACTTATATGTCCTCCTCAAGCCCTCCAAGCCTCCTATTTCCTTGCGCAGTTTTTCTTGGGGTCCAGTGATGCCACATGTGTGAATTGGCCTCATCACACTCACAAAACCTGAAGAAGTAACTGCGCAATCCTCAAGGAAAGAATTCCTTTTGCATGCAAGGGATATTCACAATGGAACATTCTAGCAACTGACAGTACACTGTCCCTCCATTTGATCTCAACTGGGTCTCTGTCTGAACTGACATACATGAGTTATTTATGAGAGAATATTCAATTATCTGAAGTGCAGCAGTTACATGCATGCATGCATTAACTAACTGAACTCACAATTAATTCAACAAACTGTTTGAATTAATCTAACTAGACTTGACTCAGTTAACTAAGTCAACTAATTACAACTCATCCTTATCTCTTTAACTGATAGATAAATTCCTCAATTAATGGAGAAACTGTTGCATGTCCCCACATAGACTTCATGTTTGATTTTCTACAACTAATTAACCCATGGTGTAGGATAAATTCCTCAATTAATGGAGAAACTATTGCATGTTCCCACATAGACTTCATGTCTGATTTTCTACAACTAATTATCTCATAGTGAATTAATTAATTATTTTGATGATGATGATGATGATAGTGGTTAACGTCCACTGAGACCAAATTGGTCTATCGGACCTATAATTTTCTTAGTTTTTAATTGTCTGGCTCCTCGTCTTTCCTTGCGAGATTGGTGTTGTAGCTTTCTTTTTTTTCTCTACGATCTTCCAACTTCCTTTCTCTTGCATCTCCTTCATCTCTTCTAGTTCTTGGGACATTGGTGTCTTAGCTTCGCGATCTATTGTGTTCGTCCTTTTGAAGATAGTTGGAGAAGGAGTTTGGTCTAGAAGATCTGCTTTGCTGTTAAATGAAGATTTATTTTGTGCGATATTCAAATCCTCATAACTGTTGATGCTTGAGGTGTTGTCGAGTTCACTTTTTTGTTGTTGGGCGGGGCTTTCCCACTGCTTGTCTTGAGAGTTGTTTCTTTCTTGCCCGATTTCTTGTGATTCAAAGTTTTCTCGAGAGTATTCTTCTTTGATGACAGTGTAGTGTTCTTTCTGGGAGGCTTTTGGGCAATTTTTGGCTAGATGGCCTGTCTCAAAGCAGGATCGACATCTGAAGAGGACACTTTCATAATCGAGTTTCTAGCTCCACACATAGTCTTTACTTGTTAGGTGTATTTCAGCTGGGAATCTAGCGCTGAAGTCCATTTCCACACAAATGCGTGCATAGGTGGTTCTGACATATTCCTCTGTGTCTAGGCACCTGCAGTAAAATTTCCCAATTGCATTTCCAATGGCTTTTAGCGAGGAGGAATTCCAGAGATGCGGGTAGGTTCGGCAATCTCACCCAAACTGGTGCTGAGGTTATGATTGTCGTTGAGGGAATGATGGGTTCCATGGCTTCATGAATAGGCCTAAGTTTTCCCAAAACCAAGGGCCAAAATCTAGAATACATTATCTGCTTTCAGGGTTTTCAAAATCTAATATAAAGAAACCCCTAGCACAGGGGTAGATATTAATTGCATCAGAAATGATAGGCTTCCATACCTTCGAGATCCAACTGTGGAGATTTGTCAGTCGTGGCCAAAAACCGTTGAATTGGCAGATTAGGGCACTTTCAGAAAACTTCAAAGCCTCATCGAGTGAGGCCTAGTCCACCTAGACAGTGGGAGCTGGGGCTTCACTAACGATATGGGCAGGAGCTTGCCTCCCAGAGACGGACGAATCTGAGCCAGCAACTATTTTCGCGAAGCTGGGAGCCATCTAGAGAATGTTCTCCTGCTGAGTATAAAAATGTTTCTGAAGAATTTTACAAAAGGGAGCCCCACAGGCCATTCAGATCTGTAAATCTGGAATATGCAATCCACTGGCCGAAGGTCCCGCCAGAAGGCCGCAGAAGAAACCCTCTGACGTAGAAGAAAGAAGGGCCGCAGAAGAAACCCTCTGGGCATAGAACAAAAGGGCCACAAATTACTCAAGCTGGCAAGAAACCCTAGATCGCCGCAGTAATAAGCTGGCTGCAGAAGAAACAAAAGGACCGCAGTCACGCTGGCCGCAGAAGAAACCCTAGATCGTTGCAGTATTATATAGTATGTAATAGGGTATTGTCGTGGTTGGCACTCTACTGCTTAAGGCAAAGCACACGGGCAGAAAAGCATGCCAGTTGTGACTAGTACAGAGCATCGATCTAGTCAATGGCTTTAAGCACGCGAAGAAAAGTATGCTCACGGATATCGTATCAGATGAGGGGGTTTTACCATCAAACCTGCTCTCTGACAATTAAGGGAACAAAACAGAAAGGGTTTATTCCAGTGTCGAGAAAACGTGAGTAGATTCATTCACGCGAGCAAGAGCAGAGCAGTGTCGAGATCATCATCGCTTGAAATGAATGGGAATTAAAGCCCAGAGCAGTGCCGAGACAGCGTGAGAGTCGAGAGCAATGCCGAGACAACATGAGCAGACCCGTTTTGAGTAGGAGACGGAGAAGAAACCCTCTTCGCTCGCTCCTGTCGTTAAAGTCGTGGAGGTTGTAGCAGTTTGTTAAAGCCGCGGAGAGCCGCAGAGGCTGTAGTAGTTTAGTTGAGGAGAGTTGTAATGTACAAACAGCTACTAAGATCAAATTTGAATTTTTACTTCTCTATTTTAGTTCAGGGACTAACTAAAATAGGAAGGTATCCCGAAATGTTATTTATAGCAGTACTAAATTTAGCACTTCTATATTTAGCATTTCTTGTTGCTATTTTCAACAAGGACTACTCCTTGCAGCCAAATTTTAATACGAACTATAACTATTTTTGTTTTGAAGGAAAAGAAAGAAGCAATATGAAAGATAGTATATCTATAGCCCAATGTTTAAATCACCCAAATTTTGATTTAGGCTAAATATTACAATATATAAATCTTAGAAACCCTGACATGACAATGGCCAAAATCTCATACTATTATCAACCTGGGCCAGTCCTGGGGGACTGGTTCAATGCATCCCAATTTCGAATAATAAGAGAAAAAATCTATATATATAGGCCAGTCATATAACTCATCCTGTGGGACTGGCTCAATACATCCCAATTTCCAATCGTAATTTTTGTATAATACAAACTTGAATATAACTATCTTAAAAACAGTGTAAATAGGTGAAATGAACAAAGAGGACAAAAGGTATGCCCGAACAATGGAGAAACTGGACCTAATTATCCGTCGATTGATAAGTTAGAGGAGTCATTTAGAACTATTTAACTAAAGATGATGAAGATTATTCAGTCCAGAAACTCTAAGTGATATTACAGGAGTAGAGCCCAACATCAGCGAACCTTACCACATCTCAAGGCAGATATCGATGATTTATTAAAATCAGAAAGGAATTAACCAAAGAGAAATGGTGGGGAGATTAATGACGAGAAGAAAGTAGGGACCAGCGAGGATGTTGAGGATGGCACAATTGAATATGTGAAGAAAGATCGATATAATGACTCCCACCGAAATAAATAAAGCTGCAACAGCACAACTAGGATTTTCATCAAAGTATCTGTCAATGAGTCTGCCCGGTGAGGTCCTTATCGATCGTTCTAATCCGAAGGTCTAACATGCACCTGGAGGTGATGAACCTCAAGATACAATATCTCAAGTTGTCTCGATGTGTCAAAAATTGAAATTATAGCTAGGCAACCTTGAGTTTCTCATCCTAGAGTCGTATATAAGACCTGGGTTTAGAAGGGGATGGGCCAATACATAATACAATCTCATTAAAGGCAATGAAAAAGGGTTTCAAGTCAGGCAAATATAAAAGAAAAGAGCGTATTATATCCGTTTTGACATGAAACCAAAATTCAACGGTATTAATGCCACATGGTTGAGCACACCTGCGTTCTTGTGATGTTGTGAAGATCCTTAAAAGCTCAGTAACCAACCCAACTGCCAATTTCAACAAGAAGGGAGACTCCTGCACCTTCTTAGCTGCACAAATCGCATGCATTCCTCTCATGGGCACTATTGTTCTGCTCAATGGCTGCCTTCTGCGCCCACTCAATCTCTGCGTACGAATACGTGATCAAATATTATGGCTATAATTTTTACGTACATGAAAAATCACAGTTGGAGTAGCCCACAAATTTTGAACTCGAGAACAGAACAAATGCGAGCTAATTCGTGAACGATTACAGGTGATTTCTTGATCATTTGCAACGCAGGAGTGTTGTGATGTCCAAGCAGAGGCCCTCCTAGAGCACTCGCCATTGTCGTTTCCTTTCTGGGTTCCGAGACGATGAGTGAGAGTACCAGGATGTCATACATACATTTAATGGGTTTGACGTGGAGAATGGCGTGTCACAAAACCTCCCATGATGGATATTGAAGTTTTGATTGCGAAAATAGTGAATTTAAGTTACTTTATCATTTTTATGGAAGAGTAGGTTGTTTTATTATTTAAATTTAAAATGGTAGTTTATTTTAGAGATGAAATGATTTTTTTCAGATTTTTTTTGGGTTAATTTTAATTAAAATCCGGTGCATGTTTTTAAAATTTGAGTTTAAGTTGTTTAATCTGTAGAATTCAAGTGTCCCAAGGAGTTTTTGAGGGTGCTTAATTCATTTATACATTCAAAGATGTATTTCAAATAGCTAAAAATCACATTCTTTGTTAGATACACCTTATGGTAGAAGTGGAATAAGAATAGCTCCTAGACTAAATGTTAAATTAGATCTTCAATTAAAAAGGGGTTTTATATTGTTGAATTTATATATATGGGAGGTTGGTTGTAAAGGCATAGAGACATTAGGTTAGGGTTATTTATGATAGATATTACAATTGGCATTGCTTTTTGGTTAAAGTGTTTATTTTTTTGGTAAGAGGTTTTTTTCGTATGTAAGGTAACAAGTTATAAGTTAAAGATTTGGAGACAGTTGGTAGGAATGGCACTTTGACCTCTTATAAATCGTCAATAAGATATTATAGGTGGCTAAGTTGTATTTCTATATAATGATATACTTGTACTTTGATGTCGATCTAAGGATGCTACTAGGTTGGTAGCCTTGAGTAACAAAGATTTTTTTTTAAGATAGAATCAACAATGTGCCTCAACTAGGCTTGTGATGTCATTAGACCAAGCTAGAGTCTCATTTGTAGAGTCTCGATCATCTTCTCACTACTACGTCGACATAGACTTATCAAACTATGACAACTCTCTTTTATAGTGACCTCTAGTATCTTTGGGTGTCCTCATACCTTGTTGAAGTGAGACAACTCTGAATGCATCGTCAAACACATGGAGAAGAGGATAATGTTGCATCTTGTTCATACTAGGGAGGGATGTAGTGTTTACAATTCAATAATGATGACATGTCATGGAGATTTTCAAACAACAACAATGGTAGGCAAAGATTGGAGACTTTATCTAGCATGGAATTAGCATTAATCCATTCTACTTTTTTTCACGTGTTGGTCAAACTAGGGGTTTGCTTTGATGTTTATTATTGTTTCACAATGTTGAATTCCTAGATAGAAAGTTTGTTGGTGTTGTGGACTAAGCCACTGAATCGAGCCAAAGAACATTTATCAACTTCCATAGGGATCATTAATTGGAAATGTTGAGTGTTATGAATGTTGAAGAGCTTGTCATTCTTTAGGTTTTCCCCATCTTTATGCTCCTTGTCTTAGTGTTTCTTGACTTCGATTTGGTTAAAACTTCTTCATCTTGGAATGAATCAAGTCAACCAAAGTAATGTTGGCATTATGATGCATGTGTTGTACTTGATGGCAACCCTCTCATAGAAGATCATCTCACTTGTATACATTCAGAAGATATATCAGATGTGATAGAGTGCATGAGTTACCGGACAGCAAAAAGGGATCAGATGACAGTTCACAAGTAAGCTTTGCCATCAAGTCCAAAGGGGGAGATTGTTGGCATTATGGCTAAAGTGTTGTCCTTGATGGCAACTCATACAGGTGATGGATCACTGTACAACAGGTCAATAGCAAACAGTGATGAACAGCTCTCAAATATTAAAGAAAATAAGGAGTACGCAGGCACACCGTTCAAAAGATGCGTACACGCAGGCATGTCTTATATAAAGTGCGTACATACCTGCAGGATACCCATTCATTGGGTGCGTACCCCCAGTGCACACATTCCAAGGCAGTTAAGCGCCCACACGTGGGGTTTCTCATGGTATTTAGCCAACAGTATTGGGTTATCATGGTTTTGGTCCGTGGTATTGATTATTTTATTATTATTATTGA